>VZRN01002124.1:72120-265439 GCA_013397935.1 Dasyornis broadbenti | reverse complement strand
CTGCCGCCGTGCCCGCCCGCGTAGCCGCGTCCGCCTCAGGAGCCGCCGCCGCCGCGGCCCGACCGACACAGCCTGGCCGGTTGGTCGGGCGGGGGCGAGACGAGGCTCTCAGCCAGCGGTCATGGGTCCCGAAGCGCTGCCGCGGCGGCGGTGGCGGCGGCTGCGGCTGAGTGACTGAGGGGAGACCCCGCCGGGGGAGGGGGCAGGCGGAGGGCGAGGCGCGTGTGGCGTGCGCGGTGTTGACGACGGTGTTTTTAACCCTTAGATGGTCTCCAGCGAGCCACTGCTGTTGCCGGTGTCACTGGAGGGCGAGTTCTCCAGTAGCATGAAGGAGATGATCGGCGGCTGCTGCGTGTGCTCCGACGAGCGGGGCTGGGCCGAGAACCCGCTCGTCTACTGCGACGGGCACGGCTGCAATGTCGCAGTGCATCAAGGTGAGCGGGCAGGCGAGGGCAGCGCACCCGCTCTGGCCTCCAGCCTCGCCACTTCCTTCTTGGTGCTCCCTGTCTTCTTCCCTTGGGCCTGCTTCCTTCCCACCCCCGGCCGTTTTTCTCCCCTTCTTTCCCTCGCCGCCTAGCTCCGTCTTTTTACCCATGAAGCCTGCTTCCCTGTTTCTGAGACCACGTGCTTTCTGGTTTGACTTGCTCTGTCATCTTCTGTCTTTCCAGTCTGTCTGTCTTTTCCTTCGCATGAGACTTACTATATTATGGTCTCCTATATTTTAGCTATGAGAAAGGAAGAACCCCCCCCTTTCCAATTTTTTTCCCCCTCTCCTCTTCCCCTGTATGATTTCTGTGTCTGTACTTCCCAGTCTGCCTTTGCACCCTGTTAACAACCTCAGATGCAGAATTCCAAAGATTATCTAAATTTGCTGTCCATCTTTGCAGAACTTGTTACAATACTCTGTTCTGGCAGTTACTACTGTATTTCTGTCTTCATGTACTCGATCTCTGTTGTCACTGCCTTTCCCAAGTTTGAAAATTACATTTGAGGGGCAGCCAGTAGACAAGGAGGGTCTAGGATTGGAAGAGAGGGATACGTTGGAAAGACTTAGCTGTCATGTGATTTCTATCTCTGCCTGCCTTTCCTTGAATGTCATTTGGCTGATGTTTCCTGGTAGATGAAGAGACTTCCTGTTGTGGTTCTGCAGGGGGAGGGTGCCATTTGGAATGGCTGATGCTGAATTTGTTTGGCTTAGTGGAGACTGGTTGGTTGGTTTCCAGCTCAGCTCAGCTCAGGAGCTGGCATGTTCCCTCTGTGCGATTGTTTTGTTTCTGTCAGTGGGTTGACCCTTCGTGTGAGAGCAGAGGAAGAGACGATTCTAGTGCTTACATTGTAAGAAAGGAAGTCATCATAACTTTTGCTTTATGGTAGCAGAAATAAGGAATAAGATGGTTGTTTTTCTATTCCAACTCCTAAGCAGTCGTATGAACTCTGTGATAGGCTTTTTGACTGCTTAAAGGTGGGGGACAAATTGGAGGAGACAGAAAATCCTAAATCCAATTCATTAGTCTGAATGCCTAGTGCATGTGAAAATACTACTATTGTGTGTCTCATGCTTGGTCTTAAATTGTGCTGAAGATGATATAATGTAGTAACTGGGTGTTCCAAGTCTGTGTTCTCTTGTAAGATGACAAATAGTGAGAAATAGTAATAATTTAAGAGATACGCAAAAGAATTTAGTTATTTCTGTTAACACTGGATTGAACACAGAGGAGAGCTGGCTGGAGGGGAGCTCTGAAATTAATCTGGTTTTGAATTGGTTTTCTGTCGTCTTAATAGCTGAGTAATGTTAACCAGTAGGTTGACTGCTCTTGTGGAATCTTAGGATCATGAAGAAGAACACTAAAACATGAGTACTTCTCATACATGAATACTTCTAGAAGTCATACCTGAAACAGCTATGCCTTTTGCATTGTCTTGGACATCTTCCTTTGTATCTAGAGCCTTGCTGGTATTTTCAGTGAAAGAATTGGATGAAAACAGCAGTTGGAGCTTAAGTAGCAGGAAAAAAAGTCAGTTATAGAAAGTATTCCTAGTATAGAGAGACACACTTCAGTAAACTAGGTATAAGAACTGGTTTTTTTAAAGTCACATCCAAACCTGAATTAGAATCTGTCAGGAAGTGTGCAAAGTACTGCTTACTCTAAATCCAGAAGCTGTTGCAGAGATCTTAAAAAAAGAACTCCATGTTTTGATTTACTGTACCATTGACACATTACATCTCGGTTTTGATATGTCGCATGAACAAAGGTGGTAGAGTTCTTTTTGTGGCCCTTCTGTAGTAAATGTGGTAGTCCTCACAGTCAAAGCTGATAGCCTGTATTTGAAGTGCAGACAGCAGTATTATCCATAAAGCTTTATTAACTGCTTTGTTTTTGTTGTTATAATTATTTCTAGTTCAGAGGAAACTTCTTTTCAAGTGTTAAGTCAAGACAAGTTGTGAAGGACAGCATCTCTTCATGTGTTTAAAGCATCTTTGCCTAGTAGTGGAAGTATAAATGAAAGGAAGCCCTGAAACTTGTAAACAGTATCAGGGTATATCAGAGCACAAACCTGTGATGCACTTGTCTAGGCTCTGGGAGTATGCTGTTACCATGGCAGATACAGAAGTACTTCACTTCAGCTTTGGTCTTTACCCAACTCGTGTTGCCTTTGGATCTACTTTCTAGTCATGTTTCTGAGTTGCATTTCATAGTTATTTCTCACTCTGCACTGTCACTTGCTAACCTAAATGTATGTATGATTGCACTTTTAAAATCTCCCTCTTAATCTCTAAAGAGGAATTTAGAGTCCTCCCATCTGTGGTTAATATAGATGCAACGAAAACAAGATGTTTTTTTCTCATGTTAAGGAATTTTATTGTACAATAGAACGGGTTTATCAGAATAGTTTGGCCTGTAGATACTTGAATAAGGTATTTGAGAATCTGACAACTGATCTTAATATAACTACATGTATGTATATAATAGGAAATGATTTCATTGACTTTGCTTCATGGAAATAAAGGTGTATTGGCCAGATGTTTTTATATTACTATTGCATTACTATTTTTCATCTCCAAGCTGTCACAAAATCAATATATTTGTATATTATAATTACAAGTTACTAATGTAATCTCTGCTTTCTTCATAATTTTAAATTATATATTTTTTTTCTACTTACACACGTAAACCTGATTTTTGTATTTAAATAACGTAAGATTGTTAAGAATTGAGTGACATCATATCTTTAATACTTCAGGATTATCTTTGAGGACAATGCTTGGCTTTTTGGTTCTTTGTTATTTGCTACAGCCATACAAATAGAGTGTACTCACAGCACTTGTGTTCTTAGTTTTTCATTCCCTCAGTAGTTCCTAAAGTTGCTTGATTTGTGTATTTCAAACATGAGCAGTATTGCCAAATTGCTAAACTCTTTTTTTTCTGTGGAATTTTGTACCAAACTCCTGGGGTTGCTTTTATATACTATAAAAATATAGGTGACAGTCTTGCAGATAAATCTGATGTCTGAAAATCTATTTCCTAAGGATTTATATTGTAGCCTGGCTAAAGTTGCAAGTAATCTAAGATCTGATGCTCAGTTTAGTTTGTATTTACAGCTCTCTGAATTTTCTGGAGTGAAAAAGCAAACTTTATCTTTGTTCAGTTCACTGTGGATTTTCTGCTTAAGACCAGTTATTTTACTTAGAAGAGTAAGAAAACTGGATAGTAAGTGTACGAATGAATGTCTTATGAAGAACTCAGATTTGTTAGTTACTTTCAGTTTTCTCCTAAAAAAGACCTTGTAATAACAAGTATCTATCATTTATAGTGAAATGTTTCACTTGTTTAGCAGGTAAATAAATAGCAAAACAGGTCTCTTATGAAGCATTGCTGCTTTTGAATGGTCATGCTACTTTTCAAGCTAATTGGTTTTTTTTCATTTATCAAACTCTGCATAGTTTTTAGAGTGTAAGCTTGTTGTACTTTATTTCTTGTACTTCTGTGATAGGATTTCATGTGCAATGTATGGATGTCAATTTGACTTTCTGGATAATTAAAATTATGTGAGATTAAATAATAGTAAGCTTTTTTAATAACATGATATTAGTATTGTAATGCTACTTAAGTTTGCTGAAATGTTTTGTCTTGTTCAAAACAGCTTGCTATGGAATTGTTCAAGTACCGACTGGACCATGGTTTTGCAGAAAGTGTGAATCTCAGGAAAGAGCAGCCAGAGTGGTATGTGTTTTGTTTATTAAGTAATGCTAGTTATAATCCTTGTGTAGATAATATTTAAACAAGTGTTACAGTAATAATAGAAAAGAGCATTGCTTTCTGTTGCCATTCATCTAAATGCTGTTCAGAAAGACTGTTTTTTTTTTTTTTTTTAAGTGGAAGTATGTAACTGTCTCTTAAGTATTCTGACAATTTCAGAGTGTGTGTTTTTTATTTTTAGTTTTAGGTGATGGGTTTTTTTTTTAGTTTGGTGCTTTGTGTGATTTTGGTTTTTTTTTGTTTGTTGTTTTGTTTTTTTGGTTTTTGTTTTTTTTTTTTTTTCCATTTTTTTGTCCATGGTATAGGTTTTGGTTAATTTTGTCAGTTTAACACTTATATAGTTAGGTTCAGGAAGTAAATAAAATCTGTGTCCAATTTTCTTTTGCAGCAGCTTTAGGTTGCCAGTTAAAAGCTTTAGTCTAGGAACACTCCCAATAAGTAGTGTTGCTAATTTCGAAAACCAATGCGTACCTGGAAGGTGATACTTAGAACTGAAGAAGTAATTTCTTTCTGTTTCTTTTAATTTTTTTTTATGGTAAATATTTGGGATTCAGATAATGCTTTTCTTTCATTCACCATGGTTACATGAGGTTTTGTTTTGGTCAGACTTGTATGTTGTTAGGTGACACTGGGTGATGTCAGGCATTTTTAGAAAAAAAGAATCACATTTCTCCCTACTTGGCACTTTTTAGTTTGTCTTTCAGGAAAAGATAAAGTGAGAGAAGTGAGAGTATATAGAAAGACTAAGCTATTTCTTTGCCTCTGAAAAAAAATTTAATTGAAGAGAAGAAGGTGCAGCATCTTAAAGCAGTGTGTAAACTGTTTCTAACCTTCATATCTAAAAACAAATGAAGAGTCAGAGACAAAATTTTCAGTTACTGTCAAAGACTATCAGAGTGTTTACATGGCCTGTTTGCTGTACCTATTTCCTTTTCTGATATGAAGTACTCTAGAAATTGTGGCAAGACTTACTGTTGAATGAACTTTTGGCACAGGTTTAAAAAATTAATTCCTCTGTTTTTTCCCACTTTTTGCCACTAATGTTTTCATAATGCCCTGGGTAATCAAGACTTAGTTACTTCTTCCAAAGCAGACCTTTTGGTGGGTGCAAGAAGGGATTGATTTTTGTAAGCTCTTCAAGTATTTGTCAATGGAAAATCAAACCCCTTTGTAAATAAAGGCTATTTCTTTTGCTGGGGAGAAGATCTAAGAGTAGTATTTTTTTAATGTTACTGAGTTTGATGTGTGCAAGTTGATAACAAAATTAAAAATACGGAGGAGAGGGAAGGACGGTTGGTGGCTATAAGAGGATTTTCCAAGCGTATGAAAGGGAATCCTCATCATGGTTTAGGGTATAGTTAATCCTGGCTTCTTGTGATGTATGGAACGAAAGAGAACTGTCCAGAGTTCTATAATAAACAGTGTTTCACTGCACTATGATAATTTCTTGAGTTTACCAAGAGAGTAGCTTTGATAGACTACTTTTCTTTGCTGTTCGAAGTGAAGAAGGAATAGCGATAAACTTAGCTGAATTCTCTGCCTTCTGTTTTTGTTTCCACCAAACAGTGTCTATTTGGTTCAACAGGTTGATTACTGATCTTGTTTTGAAAAAAAAAATCCCATTTGTAATGTAGTGTAGGTTTAAGTGGTTCTCAGGTGAAACTAATTGCATGTGAGGTGTAGCAGCTGAAGTTTTAACATATACTTGTATGCTAGTGAGCTAGAAATATGGTGGCTGTGTCTGAGGTGTCTTGGAGCAGCTCTTGATATTCAGAAACTAAACTCAGGCAGTGACTTCAGTATGGAATCTGGAACTTTACTGTAAGGAACTTTACTGTACAACAACCAGACTCAGAAGTTTTAACACACCTGCTTACAAAAGCAAACGTCCTTATCATTACTGTATGAGACTGAAGCTTAATTTTCTTCTTGGTCTTTTTGCCTATAAAAAAAATCAGAATTAAATGAACCATATTACGCTGACTATGCTTCTGCTTACTTTGAATCTTTAAAAAGACCTCAGTATTGCACTCAAGGCATATTTTTCCATGCTGATGCTGTCTATGTTTTTTGTTTTTGGGGTGTGTGTTTCTTGGTATTTTTTTTTTAAGCTTCAGTTGCTGGGCAAATAAATTCATTCTGATAAGCAGCTGCGGTTAATTGTTCACACCAAAATTCGTCTTACTTCAACAGTGAAGAGAAATGGACTAACACAGGAGTACATAACCCAAGTTGCTGCGTCACCATAGAAGTTCATGTAACAGCAGACTAGGGCAGTTGGCTTCCCATGTCCTATCAAGTGTTATCCACTGATGTGTACTGTGTTCCCTTTCTTTTGTGTGCTACCTCTAGGCTGATACATACTGGGTGTGAGCAAAAGTGGTAACTAGTTGACTTCTGCATTTTTGTTGTTGAGCTGGGAGCCAGTATCTTGACTGTTGAATGGTCAGTTACTAGTTGGAAAGCACTGTTTCATGCCAGACAAGTCATACTGAATTTTGGCTCCATAAGGGTCATGTTTTTCTGTGCATGTGAGAGAAACTGTGACGTTTCATGAACCTGAACTGTTCAGATAATGTATCCATTGAGGTGACTGGTAATTATTTGACTTACTTTATAATCCTGCTTATGTAGTATATAATTGAAGATTGTAATCCCAGTACGCACTTCTTACAATCACTGTGTAAGTTCTTAACTATTGCTTGAAAAAATCTTAGTTTTGTGTAAATAGCTCATTTATCTTAGTTGGCCTATGGTGAGCTTGGAATGCAGATCTGTTCAAGATGGGTAGTGACTGCTCCCAGCTTTGCCTATGTCAGCACCAGCTGTTATTACCCTACGCAGTGAGCTCTGTTGGTGTCTTCAGATATACCTGAACTTCTGTTCAGTCGAAAAGTAGGGCAAATACATATTGACATAGAAAAAATTAATTTTGGGGTCTGTGTGAGGTTGTGTACATATGGACTACTAGATAAGGGACTTTGGGTCCTGACTTGAGAAATTGGGTGGTGTATGTGTGTTGTCCAAGGACTGATAGTTCTGGTACTAAAAGAGAGACTGGAGAACTAAGCTTAGGATGTGTAGCACAACTGTTGTTCAAAAATACTTTTCTCCCTATTTCCCCATTTCCCACTTTTCCCCCCTGTTACGTGTCAAACATCTTCCTTGATGATCTTAAGAATAATTTAAATGTAGTATGTAGTGGGGTAAAAATAGACTGTGTTTATGGTTTACTGCGAGCTACTACTCTTCATACTCAGCATGAAGGAACTGCAGTAATCTGTGTAATAGAGATACCAGGCAGCAGGGAGGAGTTCACCATTTGTACAGGTAGCTTGGGCAGGCTTTTTAGCTATGTGTAGGTCCCGTTCCCACTGGATTCAGAGAGACCAGGAGATCTCAGTACTGAACTTCAGTGTTAAGAATTCCAGGAAGTTTTACTACCTTAAAGTGCAGTTCAGCTGTTAAATGTGAGGAGCTCAGATGCTAAATTTGAGGTCGGATCGCTTGCATTGCAGGTGAATCACTATGCTGTTGATCTGTTTCACTGGAATATCAGTGTTGTAAGCCTGTCCTTCCATCTGGAAGAATCAGTTTGGACTTGGTAAAAATTACTCTAATGTCATAATGGTTGTGGTTTTGTCACTTGACATTTCTGTGTTAGTTCTTTTTGGGGTGGCTTATGAAGTTAAATGCAGTCGTGGTCCAGAACTGAGTCAGTACGTTTGTGTGACGCTACAGCTTGTCTAATAAGCCACCTGGATTTTAGTCCTGGGGACTTTGTTGAGGGACTGTGGCTCCCTGTGGAGCTAGCCACATAAGACTTGAGATAGCATCCATCTGGATCTCAGCTCAGTCTGGTATAATTGGAGTCTCTGTGCATGCACACGTGTTTCTTGGAACGTGGTGTGGAGACAAAAAGACTGTCATTGTGGAGTAAGTTTAGATCATACAATACTCAGTACTTATGGGTTCAGAGTAGTAGAAACGCAGCTGTATTGTTTACCCAGTTCAGGTATGTTGTGTGCTCATAGTGATAGGTTCCTACCAGACCTGAGCTGCACCTGTATCTGCTGCACAGATGATCCAGAGTCTGAACCGTTAAGTTTTAGATTTTTCAAAAAAAATCATTACTATAACAAGAGTTGTAGCCCTTCTCAGATTCTCTTTTTAAAAAATGTTTCATCACATGCATCTACAAACTTTTCTTTGTAGAGTTGCACATAAGAATTGTTTGATGCATCTGTAGTTTAACACCTCACCCCTGGCATTTATGTAGTGTAAAATAAGCATAAGTGTAGTATTATTTGCCTCTTGCCTAAACAGAAAGAGGCAAAGAAGGAGGAACTAGGAATGCAGCCTTTCAATATGCAGACTGGTTTGTGATCAGAGCTCTGACACCTCTGGCTCAAAAGGCTGCTTGCAGGGGAGTGGGATCTCTGTACTTATTCCACGTGTATCTGTAAACTAGAATGAATGTTGGTACATGTGGTCATAATACAGGTGAGCTAAACTTTATTTTAGAAGAAAAAAACTTGCTGGTGTTTTTATTTTTTTTTCTTCATTTTGAAGTACTGTCCACCAATAAGGACTAATATACTCTGCAGTCTCTTTGAAGGTATCTCTTGAAATAATTCTTAAAGAAATGTTGAAATGAATGTTTCTTCAATGTGCATCCATATTTTTCCTTAAGAGACACTTCATGTAAGAATATTACTACAACTACTTTAAGAATATTGTAACAAATTACTAGAAGAGTTGCTTTAGTTTTGAGCCCCCTACAGAAAAACTGATCTGTGTGCTTTTGTTATTTGTCTTGCTTTTATGAGTGACTGTGCAGTCCTGGAGGCATTGAATATTAGTTTGTAACTGGATATTTCAAATAAAAAGTTTGCCTAAAGATACTGTGGTAGGACATATTGTATTGGGTTTGTGTGACAAGGTTTTGTTAATAAGGGGGCTACAGGAGGGATTTCTCTGAGGAGCTGCCAGAAACATCCACTGTGTCTGACAGATCCAGTGCCAGCCAGCTCCAAGACAGACCTGCTGCTGGCCAAGGCTGAGCCAGTCAGCAACTGTGGTAGTGCCCCTGAGATAACATATTTAAGAACAGATAAAAAACCCCTGCTCAATAGAAACTGCAGCTGCAGAGAGGAGTGAGAATGTGTGAGAGAAACAGCTCTGCAGACACCAAGGTCAGTGACGAAGGAGGGGGAGGAGCTGCTCCAGGTGCTGGAACAGAGGTTCCCCTGCAGCTGGTGGTGAAGACTCTGGGAAGGCTGGCTGTTGCTCTGCAGTCCCTGGAAGCCAACTGGGGAGCAGAGATTCACCTGCAGCCCATGGAGGACCCCATGCTGGAGCAGGTAGATGCACCTGAATGAGGCTGTGAGCTCATGGGAAGCCCATGCTAGAGCAGGCTCCTGGCAGGACTTGTGGACCTGTGTAGAGATAGGCCCACAGTGGAGCAGGTTTGCTGGCAGGACTTGTGACCTATGGGGATTCCATACTGGAGCAGTCTTCTTATGGGACTGCTCCCTATTGAAGGGGGGCATGCTGGAGCAGTTTGTGAAGAACTATAACCCGTGAGAAAGACTCATGTTGGAGAAGTTGGTGGAAAACTGTCTCCTGTGGGAGAGACCTCATGCTGGAACAGGGGAAGAATGTCAGGATTTCTGCCCCTGAGGAGGAAGAGGAAACAGCATGTGATGAACTTACCACTGCCCCAGTTCCCCTGTGCTGTTGGGTAGGAGGAGGTAGTGGAAATGGGAAGTGAAGTTGAGCCTGGTAAGAATTGAGGGATGGGGAGAGGATATTTTAAGATTCCTGTCTTTATGTTGACCTACGAGCCTTTTCTTCAGTTTCTTTCCCCTGTCCAGCGAAAGAGGGGAGTGACAGAGAGCTTTGTGGGCACCTAGTACCCAGCCAGGATCAACTCGCTATGGTGTGGCTCGGTGCCACAGATGTGGCATAAGAAAGTCAAGATAAGGAAAGTAATTGGGAGAGGTAGCAGGCAAAACTTGGCAAAAATTAGAAAAGTGAAATGGTTGTGGAGTCTGTGTTGTTCTGATTGTGGTGAAGGTGAAAATTTTTGTTTTGAAATACTGTTGATTGAGTGATGTGTGTTTCTTGTCCGTTACATAGATGGGTGAGTGTTGTTTACTTTGCATTTCATGAGTATGAGAAAATATTTTTTCCTGGGCAGGTTTTGTTGGTATATGTAGTGAATACAGACCCATAACCTTATTGTACTGCAACTCAAAAGATGACAGAATTGCTTAGCATTGCAGTGTCTGGTTATCAAGGTTTAGGAGTACAAGAAGTGCAGAAGGTGCTGCAGAAGTGCAGCACAGTTTCTGTGTACTTCCCCCACGTATCAAAGTGGGAGTATTAATGCCGTTTCTGATTGTGCTTCCTTCATGCTTTTTTTTCCTTTTTTTTTGTGTCCTGCATTTTTCCTTGCTTGTATGCATACTTGTTACTTGGTTTCTAAATACACAGATGAGTTCATAAACTTATCTGAAGCACTTCCTTACAGGAGAGAAAAGGTCTACTCATTTTCTTTTGAGTTTTGATTTGCTACAGTTTACTGAAATGTACATGTAATTTGTGCAGTAATTTATAATTACATTATGCTAATTATGGTTACGTAAGGTATTCAGGCTTTAAAACAGTGTTATGTCACTCAAATGCTACTTGATCAAAAATTTTTTAACATAGATGTCAATATAACAGGTACTTTAGTAAATAGTCTAAAGGTTCTGTGGCAAAATTACTAACCAAAGCGAGACTAGAACAAAGTGTTTTCCCTTACAGGAATTGCGTAATCCTTATGTGGAAATGTTTTATGACTGCTTGTTTCATTGTGTTCACTGGCAGAAGAAGTCTCTAAAGTAAGCAAGGAGTTCCTCAACTTTTGAGAAGCCCTACTTAGAATTGATGCTAACATTTTGTGGTTAGGAATTTTTAGGGTAAAGCTGCGGTACGTTGCAGAAGAATGTTGAAGTGAGCATTGCATACTGTATTTTCTTCAGGTAGATTGAATTGGGTCAGTAGCATACTTTCAGGCTGAACAAAACCTTGGATATTTAGTTGGAAATGCAGCCAAATGTGACAGGCATATCTCATAGCTTTCTGATGCTTTCCATTAAAAATCAATGTGTGAATCTTAAGCTTTACGTATGTTTATAATTTGGATTCTTGCAGCATCTAGCAGGGTTTACTAGTCTAAAATATATAGTGGGAGATTTATGGTTTTGGACTTCAGAAGTTGGAGTAGCCAGATCATGATACATGTTGTGTGTCATCACTGTGTTACATTCTGCTCTACATTATCTCACTTCTAGTTACCTTACATGTACTGAGTGAAAGTATGACTAAATGTCACCTGTAGTACTTACTGAGTGGATGGTCTTGGAAGAATGTTGATTTGCATGTTGAGTGCCTCTAATCTTCTTGTCATAGTCTACAGATTTATTATCTATAGTAGATGTTTTTGACAGAGCTAACTGAATCTGCATATATTTTTATCTGATGCCTTGATAAAAAGAACTAGGTAGAGTCTCTTTAATTTATCCGGGTATAAACCCCAAAATGCTTCAGGTAGTCACTCTGTTTTTCTTTTACCTGTCAACTGTCTGCTTTAAAAAAAAGTTCCTTCCTTCTCCTGGGACAGATGAGTGAATAGAGATGGGGCAGAAATTTGGGAAATTTGTCAGCATCAAGAAATGGTTATTTGAAGATGAAGATGACTTAATTTCTTAAGTTGTCAAGTTGCAGAACATAGCACTTTGGAAGAGAAATACTGACAGCATGCATTCGTTCGCTCTATTAGTGATGTCAGCCAGTTGGGATTCTTGGATGTGGCAGAAGATACTTTGATTCCTGTTGGTTCTTCGTTGTGGTTTATGAACACTGGAGTCTGGTGTGAATCATAGGCTGGAAACATTGGAACTTTAATGTGCTTTTCTTTGGGTATTTTGATTGAAAAATTGTGTAGTTGTCTCTCTTTGCTGACTTCTGCTTCAAATCCTGACATGGTTGCAAGCTGTTGTTTATAGAGCCATTTAGATCAAAATAATGAAGGTGATGGGTATTTTGTGAGCTTACAGGTTTATAAGGTTTGTATAAGGTTTATAAGGTCTTAAGATACTATAGGTTGAGAATATTGATAAAGTATATTGCTATCCCACTGTAGTTTAGAAATTAATGAATAAGGAAGTGTGGATTTGGTTTTGTAGGTAGCAGTCTCTGCTTTGACTGGGTGATGTGTTCCTAAAGAAACTTTTGGAAAGGGGGCATGCAATTCGTCCTTTTTGCTGTATTGAGCCAGTGAAAATGAACTTTTGACTCTGACAAGTATTGCAAAGCATGGATGCTAAAACAGAAATAAACTCCAGTGAGAATTTTCATAGTACCTAACTGGTTTTAAAGAAAAAACAGAAAAGAAAAGATCAGTAAAATACCAGAGTAAGAACATTTGGTATAAATAGGTAGGCTAAGTTTGGTGTTGAGTAGAGGTTCAATAATTTTCAGCAGCTACTGGAAATGCTTGTGAGTTTTTGTGGACTTTCTGGAGTCTTCACAGGCTGAAATGTTGATCTTCACTGGTTAGTCTTTGTACGTTGGCAGAAGTGATCTTGCTTCATAGAAGATGGCTTGAAGGAGTGAATGGAAAGATGAGATGTCGCTGTGTTCTGAGGGCTGGGGTAAGCTATTGCCAGCAGGTGTAGATGTGGTCAGTCTGGTGCACATCCTATTGCTGGATCTGTTTTTGTGCCAACTGCCTGTGAATTCACATCTATTGATAGAATTATGTGAAGATCTAAATTTCTAGATAAAAATGTCTTGGCAGCAGTGTACTGGTTTGCACCACTCTGCAAATTGTCTGCGGGTTTTTATTTTTGTTGTTTAGTCTTGCAAAAACTGTTCCTTTGTAGGCTCTAAGATACTTGTTTTTCTGTAGATAGCCTCTGATTAGCTGAATTTGAGTTAGGTTTTCTATTAAGTACAATCTTGTTGTCTGTGGTTCTTAATTTCAATTAGCACGCTTTTATTGAAGTGTCTTAGAATATGGTGTCTCTTTATAAATGGAGTTATGTTTACATTGATTGTTCAGTACCATATTTTTCTGAATCTAACACAAATTAATCACTAAAATTACCCCAATTTTTTCCAGGTTTATTAGGGGGAAAAGAGAATTTTTCCTATTTTCATTGTTTTCATTCCAATGTACATGTGTTATTTTTTTACTTTTTTTTCCTATTGAAGAAAACACACTAGGTTAATTGGAATGTGGAAAGTATGAAAAGAAATTAGAAAATATAGGATTCTTTCCCCTGGAGAACATGAAATACTAATTTCAGATCCTTTAAGGGAGAAGGAAAATAAATAACAAGAATGTTTCGAGCTTAGAATATAATTTTTCATTGAAAGAAGTGAATAAACTTCAAATAGCTACATACAGGTTGGATGATGTATGTACAGCATTGGCATAACTGAAACTCTAGATGTGATTTTTAATAAACTTTGTGTTCAGAGCTGTTTTCTACATAGTCTTTTTTCTCAGAATATTTATGTTTTTGACAGCAATAGGTAGGTGTCTGCCAGCACGAAATTGTTTTGCATTAACTAAAATAACTACCCATATCAAGATCTTCACCCTTCTAAACCAGTTTTTAAATCCATATTAAGATATTATTAGGGTATTATTATAATATTATTATTAAGGTATTATTTGAAGTAGCAGTGCATAAGACTACCTAGCATATTTGAAGTCTATAGGATTGGGAATGATCATCTTAAGTATAATAAAGAATATTAGAGGTGACTTCTTTAGAGGTGTCTTTTTTTCTGGTAACACCCAAGGGTGAGACAAAATAGTATGGAATACTGGTGAAGGCAGGTGAAGCTGTACCACATAACTTGAGACATGATAATCTGGACACAGTTGTGCTGCTGGCTTCTGCAGCAACTGATAAATGGGAGTCAGGGCTGCTAAGAGCATTGTGGGCTGCCAGCTGGAAAGCCATCGATTAGAAACTAACCCTCTGATCAGCTGCTTTGCTTACATTTGTCAATCTGTCCATGTGCTTTGGGCAAGTGTGTTGAGTTAGTGCATTTCGATACACACAGAAATACCCAGTGCCATAGTGTACTGTAAAATAGATGTATTTGAAAGCAAATTCAGAAGTAAAGTAATAAAAGGATTTCTGCTTGGCAATTGATCTTTCCTCCTAGGTTAATTTAAAAAGTCATAAGAATTTGAAGGTTTCATAGAATCATCTAATAGTTAAGGCTGGAAAAAACTATTAAGATCATTGAATCCAACTGTTAACCCAGCACCACTGTGTTCAGCACCAAACCATGTCTTTGAGTGCCACATCCACTTTTGAACACTTCCAGGGATGGTGATTTTGCCACTTCCCTGGGCAGCCTGTTCAGATGCCTGATCGCTCTTTCAGTGAAGAAATTTTTCCTGATATCCAATCTAAATCTCCTCTGGCCCAACCTGACATCATTTCCTCTTGTCCTATCTCCTGTTACCTGGGAGAAGAGCCTGACACCTTTCTACACCCTCTTTCAGAGAGCACAGAGATGTGGAGTTGTTGATGAGCTATTCCCTGAGCCCCCTCTTCTCCAAGCTAAACACTCCCAGCTCCCTCAGCTGCTCCTCATCAGACTTGTGCTCCAAAGCTTTCACCAACTCCATTGCCCTTCTCTGGCCTCCCTCCAGCACCTTAATGTCCTTCTTGTAGTGAGGGGCCCAGAACTGAACCCAAGATTTGAGGTGTGGCCGCACCAGTGCCAAGTACAGGGGAACAATCACTGCCCTGGTCCTGCTGGCCACTCTGATGCTGATCCAGGCCAGGATGCCACTGGCCTCTTGGCCACCTGGGCACTCACTGGTTCACATTCATGTGCTGTGTCACCAGCACCCTCAGGTCCTTTTCCTCCAGGCATCTTTCCAGCCACTCTGTCCCCAGCCTGTAGCACTGCAGGGGTTGTGACCCAAGGGCAGGACCAGGTACTTGGCCTTGTTGAACCTCAGACCTCTTCCCAACCATGCAGCCTGTCCAGATCCCCCTGCAGAGCCTTCCTGCCCTCCGGCAGATCAACACTCCCACCTGGCTTAGTGTGTCTGCAAACTGACTGGGGGTGCCCTCAATCCCCTCATCTGGATCACTGATAAAGATATTAAACAGAACTGGGCCCAGCACTGAGGCCTGGGGTACCCCACTGGTGACCAGCCACCAGCTGGATGCAGTTCCATTCACCACTGCCCTCTGGGCCTGGCCATCCCAACAGTTTTCTACACATCCAACACAGCACTGGCCAAGCCATGAGCAGCCAGTTTCTGCAGATGATGCTGTGGGTAATGGTGTCAAAGGCTTTACTGACGTCCAGGTAGACCCATCCACAGCCTTTCACTCATCTACTAAGTGGGTCACCTTGTCACAAAAGGAAATCGGATTGGTCAATTACCTGTCCATGCTGGCTGGGCCTGATTTCCCTGGTTGTTCAGCATATGCCCTGTGGTGGCACTCAAGGTGATCTGGTTCATGACCTCCCCAGCATTGAAGTCAGGATGATAGTCCTGCAATTCCCTGATCTTCCTTTCAACCTTTCTTGTAGACAAGTGTCTCAGTTGCTATTCTCCAGTCAGCTGGCACCTCCCTGGTTAGGCAGGGCTGCTGGTAAATTGTTGAAAGTGAGTTGGCAAACTCTTCTGCCAGCTCCCTCATCTGTCACCTGATCCTTCAGGTGGATCCCATCCAGCCCCGTAGAGTTGTGACTGTCTAAGTGGCATAGCAGGTCACTGACAGTTTTCCTTCTGGATTTATGGGGACCCCATTCTACTCCCCGCTTCTGTCTTCAGCTCATGTTTTCACTAAAATGTGAACTAGAATTTACAATAACAAGTGGGTTTAACCATTCTTCTGTTTGATTAATGATTAACAGGAGCAGCAGTATAAAATGTTTCATCTGACAAGTTTTAACTCCTCTTGGTGAAAAAATTGAAAGAGGTTCAATGTCAGGTTTCAAGAACTGTTATGCTGATTGTATATAACTCACTACTTTGTTATTTGTGGGTCAGGTATTGCAATCTTGTGGAGTTGTTTCTTCAGTTAAATACTGTTGGGGCTTAGTGTTCTGGTTTTTTTCCCCCTGTTGTCAAGCATTATGAAACAATAATTTTGTGATCAAAATGTACTTTGGAGAACAAAAACTGTTCTGGAAGTGTGTCATACTGGGTATATGCACCTTGATAGGGAATATAAGCTTCCAAACTGAACATTTTGCATATATGGCTGATGCCTGTTAAAAATCTTGAGATATATGAATGTCAGGGAAATATCAAAACAAAATTGAGCCCAATAAATCTGTCTATATTACTACCAACATAAAATTAGTCTGTTTCAAGTGTATGATTTGTTTATTTATTTATCTGTTATTTAAAGTAAGGCATTTGGTTGGACTTCTACTCTGAATTGTAGCCAGTGTAGATAATGCCATCTCCCAAATAAGGTAGTTATATCCTTTATATGCTTTCCTGACTGCCTGTCTGTGTTCCTGTTAACATTTGTTATCTGACATTGTTGTTCATGTAGCCTTATGGGGCAGTGGCTCAAAGAAGTGATCTGACTTAAAAAAAAAAAAAAATTATTTTTAGGTTGCTAGTTAGGATTTCCATATAGTCAATTGAATGCTTTTCCCAGAGCAAGGAAGGCAGTGGAAAGTACACAGCAGCGGATGGCCAGTGATTTGCTTCTGGCAGCACAGTGCAATTTATGCTGCCTTAAAGTGAACCTGTAGCAAAGTCAGCTGGAACTACAGCCTGATTTCTTGGCTAACTTCGAGGAACTGTGGTCTGTAGATCTTCTTGTGTTATTTAGGTTAATAGGTCACATTGAAACGTTTTATTGCCTCATTGCAATGCTGGGAATTCAGTCCTGCAGGATTTTACTTGGTTGACAGTCATTATTCAGGTGAATGGTTCCAATGGCCTAGCTTGGCCCACAGTTCAGTAAATTACTTGCACAAGAATTCTTTGACTTTTGTTTTCTTATAACAAGAGACGGCATATAATGGATGTCTGCAGATGATGCTTTATGAATGTGCTCCAAATTTTCAGAACCCTGAGGGAAGAACAATGTAATATTCCTATTACTGTTTTTTTTTTCTTCTCTCCTGCTTGTATAGTCTTGTCCCTGTCTCTCTTAATCTTCCCTGTTTACCACGTGCTTTTGCTCTTTCCCTTCATTTCACCATGAATAAGAAAGTCTCTTGGATTAAATCAGCTTCTCTATGCCTTTCCAGTTAAAAAAGTGGTAGAGCTAGGTTAACCAAAAAGTCTTGAATAATTCTATTTGTATAATGTTACAAAAAAGACTTGAATAATTTCATTTGTATAATGTTACCTAATCCTGGTTAAGGTAGCTCTTAGTCCTGGTTAAAACGGAAAAGCATACTTACCTAGAATAGAAGGAGAACACTTTATGCCACAATGTAGTAGAGCCAAGTTAGACTGTAACTGATTCAGTATGGGAAGGTGGAATTATTTAGCTCCTTGTTTTGCTTTAGTCTTCCATTCTTGCAACTTTTTTCTCTTGCATATCTTTAGTGGACACCTCTGGTTTTTCTTGGTTTTTTTTTTGGTTGTTATTTCAGTTCTTTATTTCTTCTTCGTTGTTTTTACATTTTAATTGTGTTGGGAGGATAAAAGCTTTATTTCTTCTTGTGTTTGGATCTCTCATGCTTCTGACTTTAGTTCTCTGCTGGGTAATTTTTTCAAGACTGGACTCCTCAGCAGGCAGTGGGTTTTTCATCAGACCGAGGCAATCTCAATTTGCCAGAATGCTAAGGGTATAGGATCAGTCTTTGTTTACTTAATTAAATTGCTGTTTATGTAGCTCAGAAGTGAGTTGTGACAGTCACACTGTCAGACTCTTCCAGCTTCACAGCTTTGGTTTCACTTTATTCCTCTACAGGAGACCTCATAGTCCAAAGCAATTCCTGCTGAGAGTTCACCCCAATTCTGCTTGGGCAGAAGCTAGATCCATGAACTTAGTCTCTTTCACCAAAGAGCTGCAAAAACAAGATGTCCATGTTACACTCTGCAAGGACAGGAAGGAGAAGGATGATGTCATTTTATACAACTTCACTGTGTTCTTTCAGCCAGTATTTTTCTGTTCACTCGCTTCAGATCTAATTCAACTGCCTGTACCTACAGCACCACATGCACTGCTGCACCTCCCTCTAGGGGACTAGTGCCCTTCAGCACATGAAGGGATATGGTTATTCTCTAGGGTCACAATCAGCCTCTAGTATTCACATTTGCACTGCTTAACCTGATGATGTTTATCTGAATTCTTGATCAGTTGTAGCAAGTTGCCCTGTTTGTGCTGTGGTATCTTGTAGGTGTTGTATCTGCCCCTGCTACCCACTCCCTCTGCCCTGCATAGCTGGTTTAGAAGTTCCCCACAGTGTTCTTGAATGCTCAGACAAAAAATCTGTGTCAGAGATCCTTTGCTAGAGACAAGACTCGTAACACACAACTGGAGAAAAGAGCCCTGTCATGGTCTGTGTGCTCAAATATTAGAAACCATCTGTATGGATCATTAGATTATTCCATGTACTGTGTTGCATCATCAACATGCATGATAAAAAGATTGAAATGTTATTCCATCCATTTTAGAACTAGCAATAAAGTGTTAGTTTAAAGAAGAAAAATTCTCTGGTAGTGACTTGTCTCAAGGCATGAGATTCACTGTTTCCGCCTGGCAAAGCTCCTAGTTTTACTCTGTGATGTGTATTGAAACTTGACCGAGCAGAAATGAGTGTGGAGGCTGGAAAGGTGTTAGGTTTGTAATGCAGAGAAAGGAAGTAGAAGGGGTTGGGGTGGCTGTCTGGTCTGTTAGCTTACAAGGGTGCTACTTTATTGCAGATTGTAGCCAGTTTTCATGGCACCAGAAGTGCTGTGTGTCATCAAAGTGCAAACACCTCTGCAGAGTTACCAATGGTCAGCACCAGGAGAGCTGGGTGCAGTTCTGGGCTCAAGTTTTCTTCTGCTGTCAAAGCTTCCTCCTCCACTTCAATTTTCTGTCTGCATCTTCTCTTACTAGTTGCAGCCAAGACTGCAGAGGATTAATGAGGGACCTGAGTCCTTGTAGAGAGAGGAGACAAAAATAAATCAGGTGAAGCTGATGAGACTGAATAGAGCATGCTTAACTCTTCTGCATAAAGGACTGGCTCAGATCATTGCAGCTTAGTGTCCTGTGATAATTTTGATTTATTTTGTGATAAAGTTTGCACAAGAAGCTTGCTAATTTGTTAATTACTAATGCTGCAGTGCTGTGGCTCCTTTCCTTCACTTTTGCTGATGCAGCTGTTTGTGGGATTATACTTAAAATGCATCAGTGATATGACCTGAATTAAAAATGCTTAAAAGTTTATTTCATTCCATTTCACTGATCTGTTCTCAGGGGCAGCCCTACATATAGTTGTGTCAGTAGCTGAGGGAGTGGTGGAGGGAGAAATTAGTGAGGGGGAGGTGAAAGGGAGAACCTCCTAAACTGGTTTTGCCACTAGTGAAAACATATGTCAGACTTCCATAGACTTGCAGAAGTGGGGCAAGGTAGAAGCTGTTAACAGCTTCTCTTCTCTCAAATACATCATCTCTTCTCTCAAATACATCATCTCTTCTCATTGGCTTTAAGCTGCCAGCTTGCAGCTTTGGGGTGGGAACAAACTTTATTGCACTGTGACCATCAATATATACACCAGGCTTCGTGCTTTAAGAATCTGGTTCAGTGTACGAGAAATTCACTGAAATGAAACCATTGGTACTGTGTGTCTCTTGGCACTTAGTATTTAATGTTGGGAGATCTGAAGTGTTAAGATACAGCTCGCAAACATACTGCATATGTAGGATTTTGTTTAAAATGAACTGATCAGTTAATTTCAGTGTTTTGGCTAAAAAAAAAAGGTGTAATGATCCCAGTCTGTAGGCAACTTGCAGAATGATTAAGACGTTTTCAACCACTTTTACATCTAAATTTCACCATAGGCTTAATGCTGACTTTCAATAAATTGCTGATCATTTTAGCGAGTGTCAGAGAGAGATGAGTGAAGCAAAAGAGAAAAGGCTACTATTCCATAGATTTTTCTTTCTGTGTGCAGCTCGCTATACCAGTGCACTGAGAAAAAATAAGAATTTTTCTATTCTACCCTCTGTGAAAGCCTCTTTACTACTAATATAAAATTTTTTTACAGGTTAAGAAAGGTAGTCTTACAAATTTCTTACAAGTTAAGATAGATAGTCCTCGAGATATACTTTATCTATATGAATTTCAGGAATGGAATTTCTAGTTCCTCAGATAAGTTTGCAGTCTGTTTCTCAGGCACTTCTACCATCATAGGCTCCTTTATCTACTGTCTTGTCAGTTAGCTGGTAATGAAGAATAGCAATGTTCAGAGAAGAGCAAGTGTCCCACTCTGTTTGAAGGATATGGTGTTAAGTTTGCATCTGATGCTCTTGATTTGCTTAAGAAAATTGTTAGTTTTGTATGCTTTGAGTTGTCCCTAATCTGGAAATACGTAAAGGTTGTAATACGGTGATTCCTAGGAATAGGATCTCATATGATGGTGTTCTGGTGCTTGTAAAGTGGAATGTGTGTCAAACCTGTTAATTTCTGTCATCTCTGGTTTGGAATTGGTTCACATGCTCTAGGACACTTAAAGATAAACATGCTATTAGGAACTTGATAAGAGGCAGTGAAAAACAGGAACAGCAGAAAAACTGTTGTGATGCTGGGGTATGTTGGAAGAACATTACATCAGAGACGACTTGGACTCTGGACTGGAAGAGATATTAACCAAGTTTACAGATGATACGAAACTGGCAGGAGCTGTTGAATCCCTTGAAGGCGGGGAGGCCCTGCAGAGAGACCTTCATAAATTAGAGGGCTGAGCAATCACCAACAATATGAAGTTTAAGAAGGGTGACTGCCAGATTCTGCACCTGGAATGGGGCAACCCTGGATGTACGGACAGACTGGGGAATGAGAGGCTGGAGAGCAGCCTTGTAGGAAGGGACGTGGGGTCCTGATCGATGGCAAGTTGAACATGAGCCAGGAGAGCCAACCCTGTCCTGGGGGACATCAGCACAGCATCAGCAGCTGGGTAAGGCAGGGGATTGTCCTGCTCTGCTCTGCACTGGGGTGGCCTCACCTTGAGTGCTGGGAGCAGTTCTGTGTGCCACAATGTAAAAAAGATATTCAACTATTAGAGAGTGTCCAAAGGAGGGCCATGAGGATGGTGAAGGGTGTTGAGGTGAAGCCATGTGAGGAGCAGCTTAGGTTGTGCGGTCTATTCAGCCTGGAGGAGACCGAGGGAAGACATCATTGGAGTCTATAACTTCCTCATGAGGGGAAGAGGAGGGGCAGACACTGATCTCTTCTCTGTGGTGACCAGTGACAGGATCCAAAGGAATGATCTGAGGTTCTGTTGGTGGAGGTTAAGGTTGGATATTAGAAAAATGTTCTTCATGCAGAGGGTGGTTGGACACTTAACAGGCTCCCCAGGGAAGCCGTCAGAGCACCAAGCCCGACAGAGTTCCAGAAGCATTTGGACAATACACTTGAGCACATGGTGTGGCTCTTGGGTATGGTGCTGTGCAGGATTAAGAGTTGGAATTTGATGATCCTGATGGGTCCCTTGCAACTCAGCTCATCCTGTGATTCTGTGATCAGGCTGCTTATTTCCAGACATGCAGTCTTGAACAGTTGTAGGGAAAAGTCAATTTCCCACCTCCTTTTTCTGAGACAGAAAGTGAGGTTGGTTTTTGTTGCTCAGGATAGGTGGGAGTCAGCAGAGACTCTGTAGTCAGCCATAGTTGTGTGCACATTTGCTGATCTTATCTGTGGCACTTCTTTGTGTTTGACCACCTGGGTCAATACAGAGATGCTAGAAGGAAATACAGTATGGAATTTTGGACTGTGTCCAAGCTTCTTGGCATATAAGTCTACCCTATGCTGTAGTTTTTGGAGGCTTGTCTCCAGAATTCCAGGCTATGGAATCCAGGAAGAAAATCTTGGAGATAAAACTGCGAGTAGCTTTAATGCGTGTCACAGTTCCAAGATCTGGAGGAGAAAGCTTTATTTTTCACAAACTAACATTAATATTCAAATAAAGGTTAAGGGAAAACACACCCATTCACTTTTAAAGAATGGTGACTTCCTTAATATCAGATAACAGTTTTAATGTGTGTGGTTTCTTTTTCAATGCTTCTATGATCATTCCATTTTTTTTATTTTATTTTTGCTTTTTTTCCTAGAGATGTGAATTATGCCCTCATAAGGATGGTGCTTTAAAGAGAACAGATAATGGGGGTAAGTTTTATTCTTACTTTTTGTGAACTCTTTTATTTTGTATGAGGGAAATAAATCTGTGGAAAAAAAAAATTATAGGGATTCTAAACATAAAAGAAAACACTGACTGGTTTGGAAGGAGATAACTATTTTACAGTAACCTTTATTTGTCCACTTTAGGTTCAATTTAGTTTGAGGACATCTATCATTATTCTTAGTTTTATTTTTAGGCAAAAGGTACAATAGAAAAACTGCATTTTGACATAAGATTTTAATGGGTAAAATGGATGAATTTTATGTGTATTTAGTTGGAGCCTGAGCATTTATAGAAAGCTGTTGAAAGTGCACCATTCATGAAGGAAAGTGGAATTTTTATGTCTATAGCCCAGACTGAATGCACCAGTGCATTTTCAAAGGTTGGCTCTTTCATGCCTGATTTACTAATGGGTTCTGTAACAAAGAAGTTAGAGCTGGAAAGTTGCAGTAGTGATTACCTCTCCCTTGCATCTTTCTAATTTCACTGTTCAGGTTATCATCAGTTCTGCTCCTGCTGTGTAGAACTGCTGGAGAAACTTTCCACTGGATATCCTGTCTTGATTATGTTTATACTAATAGCTGGGTGATACGAGTGAAAAATTTCAATTAACTTTTCAATCACTTTTGGAATGCCGCCATCTCTCTCTACTAGATACTTCTAAATTCCCATCCATCATCTATCTGTAAATAGCCTGGTCATTTTGATACTGAGCCCTTTCTCTTGTGAGAAGAGAAAGTGTGATCTGGATTCTGGATTTCACTTGGACAGTCTATCTAAATTGTATTCTTCAGATTCTATGCTGTGTACATAACATTCTAACTAATTTGTATCTTAGCTTAGTGTTGATGCAGCTTTGCTATTTCTTTTGAGGTTGAGTTGCAGGAACATAGAACTTGCTCATGCTTGTGCTGATCTACCCTTTCCCTTGTGTACCTTTGACTGCTCTAGTGTCAACTGATTCAAACACATTACTGAACTTAGTGCCCAGTACTTCAGTCGTCTTTATTATTTCTCTCATGTTGATACGTGCAGTGTTGAATTAATTTCTTTAGAAATTGTAGTTGGACATTTCCTTTTTTAGGAAATGGTAATAAGAAAGCCTCAAACTTCTTGAAATATACAGTAAAATTTGTGAGGTGTGAAGTAGCTGAAGTGTTTTCTGGTTTTATACTTAAAATAGCCTTTGGGAATGCTTTGCTATTGTCTGTGGTAGTGTTGAAACTTTTTCTTTGCATAAAGGCTTGAGAACTTTGTGTGCATCAAAGATCTGAGCATCCTTACGGCTCTATTAATTGTAATTAGGAATTCTTGTCTGAAAGTGAATTACTCTATAAGATTAAAATTTTTTAAGTTTAAATAACAAAGATATTACACTGTACTATAATTTTAATACCCAAGTGTTTTCAGCAGTGAAAGTTTCATATGGAAAATTTCGTAGCTGAGCGGCTTAAGAATTTATATTTTCTTCTGAAAAAACCCAGCCTCTGTAACAGATCTTGTCCATGGTGTTGTGAACAGCAAATTATACTTTGTGGACCAAATGTCCTTTAAATAACAGCTTTATGGAAGGATGTGCACCTTGGAAAATACTTTGACTTGTGTTGCATTTCAGAAATCTGCATTATTTCCTGAAGTGTTCCTTTCAAAGAGTTGCCTAACAAGAGATTGTGCCAGATGATTTTTACACTTTAAAGAAATATTGTTGAAAATCAGGTAATGGGCTTGCCAGTTAAAAATCACATTTAGATTAATACTTAATTTTTTTTTATTGCTGTTACACCTTTTGTTGCCAAGCGCATCATAAAATGATGCAAGTATTTGAGAAGAAACTTTGAATCTGATAAAACCTTGTAAAGATGTAGCTTTATAAACTTGTAATTATGCAGTCTTTCTCTGATGTAGGAATAATTACATGGTCTTAATTTTTCAGAACAAGCTGAAGAAATTGCGGATTTTAAGTCAGTGATATAAAGTTTTGCTTCTTTCTGCCTTCTGGCAACAAATAACTGCATTTTGTAGCCAGAAAACCAATGTGCTTTTTGAGTTGAACATGCAGATGGCCTAGCCCATACATGGCCTGCTGCTCCTGTAGTTTTTTTTTTTTTTAACAGTCTTCTGGATATTTGCTCTATAATAAGGTGAAGAACTGTGTTTTGAGTGTTGAAGGTACTGTATTTTCTGCTGTGTTAGGAAGCTTAATGGTCTACTGAGCTTTTACTATAGAGTTCCATGATTTTCTAACCTGCAGTAAGATGCCCTTACTGTAGTGAGGGTCCTTCTTCCTCCTTTGTGATGGTACTGGCATTTAAAACTTATTTTTTTCTGCCTCTGCATTCCTTTTCAGCTACTTGAAAATTTCTCTGATCCAGCTGCCCTTGCTAATGCTGATATAAGGAACAGCAAGGGGTATTCCTGTAGCAGCAGCCTGTACATTAGCTGTCTTAAGTCAGTTGCACGACTGTAACTGAAAGCTGTCTAATCTTAGAGCTCTTCTCTAATGGTGTTATCTGCCTTTAAGAACTCTGGAACACTATAAGATATGTATGGCAAAGTAGTCTGGGAATCAAACTTGTGTTGTTTATAAGTATTATCAACTGACTATAATTAATTGACTATATATTATGGTGGCGTATGGTGTTGCTGTGTTGGTATTTTGTGAGGTTTTTTGTCCCTCCCTTCTGCTCCCCAAATAGTGTGAGGTTCCTTTGTGTGCACTCTTCCTCCTGCTCCCTCTGCTTTTACTGGTCTGTTGCTGCTTATCTGACCTTATGGAGATCATAATTTTTTTTAGGTTTTATATTCCTGTTAGGAGTCTGTCTGACTCTGCCTTAATTGTGCTTATCAGGTTAACGTGGGCTCTCTAGTGTCATCTATGGCAAATACTGAATTACAGTTTTCAGTGATTCCTTAAATATGACATTATTGGAGCAGTACAGCCATGGATCTTACAGAGAACTTAAAAATGACAGCCTGAGATAATAAGAGGAGAGGAGCATATCATGGAGGCCAAACAACATTTTTCCTGCTCTCTTTGTCACTGTGAACTTGAGAAGGGTCTTGCGTGCCTTCTCAGAATAGTTTCCCAGCCTACAAGCATTTATGCTTTGGGTCTTCTTGATCCCAACATGGTATTTTTATGTTTAATGGAAGACACGTCCATCATACTGTTAAAATGCTCACTTCTGTATAAAGTTTAGTGTCTATAATGTTGTGTGGCAAAGCATTTTGCACTTATCTGTATGATGTGTCCATGGGTTTCTTTTGAACCTGTTACCTTATGGTTTTATTTGATGCCACTTGGTACTTGCAAACTGAGGTGGCAAAGGTCAGTTATTCTGTGCTGACCTTTCCAGTATCTCTTCCCATAACTTTTTTGGGTACACTGGAGAGTACACCGATTCCTGCCTATTCTTGGCTTGGTGATAGTGGGTGCTGGTGCTGTAATCAGAACCTGAGCCCAAAAAGCTGATTCTGTTTAGATTTGTGTGAAATACGTCCTAGTCTGCTTCAGTGTCCCTCCTGTGCTTTGTATTGTCAGAGGCCAGAACTGACCTTGATCAGGAGCAGCTGAGGTCCGTTTGCACTTGCTCATTCAGTCTCTGCACTGTGTGAAAATGGTCATTCTGCTCCTGCACTTCCACAGATCTTGGAAATAAGACTCTTGGATTTAGCTGAGTGTAGTCTGGACTAGTATCTGTGGTGTGGGTTGTCTGTAAATGGGTTTATCTGTCCTAAGGATTGTTAAGACTTGACTGTATTTTTGACACTTAGTGAGGAGGAAATAAAATCATGAGCATTTGGACTAATTATAGCTTTTTGAATCCCAATTCTCTTCTCAGTACGTACTGAGTATGCATTCTGTTTTTAAAGCGAATTGTTCACTTGCATCTAATATAGTGCATCTCTCATTTAAATAGTTTTCTTACAGTAATCTTTTTTGACAATTTTCTGTAAGCCTAAAAGGTTTGATTTTGTTGTACATGTTGTTACTTTGAAATCTGATTCCAGTGGATGATGATCAGGAATGTTGTGTAACAGCATTCTTTCTGTGACTTTTCACCAAGACTTCTTTCATGCAGCTGCTTGGGGAAAGGCCAGCTAACAATGTGGTGGTTTTATGTCATGGTCCAGGCCGTCTTCCCACCCCCGGGTTAGCGGCGGGATCTCCCAAGTCTATAAAAACATTATATGCTAGGTTTTCCTGTTGCTGTTGTTATTATTAGAGTCTCACTGTCTGGTTTACTGCTCTGATGAGTTTTCTTGGTGTTAATGTCTAAGAATGTGGATGGTATAATGTTATATGTACACACCGAGATGTATGCATTTTGCAAGTACTTACCTGCAAATATTCTGGCCTTTTGGAGCAGATTTACAGCAGTTTATGAGTATTTTTTTTGCTGGGAAAGAGTAAAAATTGATAATAGATTTAAAATACTGTAGTAATATAAATGCACATATTAACTTGTATTGTATATTTATGATTTACATTACTGATAATCATAATGTATATGTAGAAATTTTTTTTTAGAGTTTTAGATGCTTATTTATACATTTCTTCCTTTTGTTGTTTGAAAAGATTTCTTGAGGGAGTTGGAAGAAACTCATTAATTCCACAGCATGCCAGATAAAATTATTGAAGCTATTAGCTTACACAGTGGACCAATGGAATTTCATCTGTAACTGTTCATTATTTCATCTGTTTTGTTTCAAAAACAAACTATTTGTTGTGCTGTGGAGTGATGATTCAAAATGAATCAATTATTATTTGAGGAGCAGATTTTTGTAAATGGAGAAATTTGTGAAATTCAGTAGTAGGACTTGGTAGGATGACACTATTTCTACATAGACAGATAGTATTTATTTTACCTTTTTAACTAATTGTCCATTCTATACCAATGATGATGTCGACTGACAAACATGATGGTGAGAGCTTTAGTGGTTAGTGTGAGCACCTTCTTTTTACCCCTCTTCAAAGAATTGGTCCAACAATATAATATGAATAATGCTGTATTAAATATAGCAAACTCTAAACCTGTATTTAACAGAGTAAGGAAGAGACAGTAACTTCTGCTGACAGATTGCTTATCTGCAAGTTTTCTTGTTTTTACATGAAAGGAAGATGAGGGTTAAAACAAAAGTATATGGAATGTCTTAAAGAAGAGACACTTAACTAAAGGTTTAAAATAGTACTTAATCTTTCCCTTTGGCAAAGAGTAACAGTAATGGTCTTAAGTACATCTTTGAAAGGTGAATCCAGCGGAGTTGGATGGAGCTCAGCCTTTGGGTCAGTCAGCAGATCTAATAGTTGCAGAAAAGGAGGGCGCAGTTTCATGTAATCTAGGACAGCTGTTGGCCTCTAGTGAAAGGACTGGACTGTGGTTTTCCCCTGACTGGGTGTTTCTGCACTGGTGGTTTTGTGTATGGTATTCATAGGACCTCAGTGTGGATTGCATCAACCCATTGACTGATCTTGCTGGAAGGTAAACTTTTAAGTTTCCCACAAGCTTAGTAATGAGATGAAAAAAAAATTACTTGCCCTGCTACACAGCAAACTCATACTGCAAGCAGAGGGCAAGACTGTACAGTTGAAAGTGAAGAGTAATACGAGATCCTGCTTTTCAGTGACAGTCCACAGTTGAAATAGATTAAGGTGTATCCTTAAGTGACAACTTAGAACAATCCTCATAAGGAACTAACATTTCAATAAAGAAAGATTTTTCCATGCTAGAATAATACATTCTCTTGGTTTGGGAGCTATAGTTAGAAGTAAAGTAAGACTTCTTTAATGAAATATAATGGACTCTTTAGCAATTTAGAATACATAAACAAACTTTAGTCTGAAATTGATGTATGGTTAGGGGATAGTGATAATATCCCAGAGCTCTTGTGCTACCAGGCTGACCCTGTGGCTGGAGTTCAGTGTGGCTTCACGATTCTGGCCTCTACAGTGCATGCATGAGTGCCTTGCAGCACAGCGTCAGCACTGACCATGGGTCGTAGTGGAGACCCTACTCTGTGCCTCTTAGCTCATAGGCAAGACGTGGACTTCCATTGTTGTGGATGGTAGGATGGATTATAATATTGTTGCTGTTACTTTATTAAGAAGTCAAAGATTATAAAATTTGTAGTGGAAGACAATTTAAAAGTACTGAGTTTATTTACAGGGAAAGTGCTTGTGAATTAAGTTTTGGGCAATTAAGCAGTAGTTGTAAAGGTAAAAATTTAGTTAGATGGGTAACATACTGTGTATTATTTATCTTCTTGAGTTTCATTCGTTAATTTTAACTTTTTTTGGTAGAGTTTATTTTTAGTTATAGAGTTCTTTGTTGGCAACAGTCTTGTGTTTGCTGATGGTGAAATTGCTAGGAATTACTTTTTCTCTGTCACATTGGAAGAACAGATCAACTATTTATTTTCAGCTGGGAATCTGAAGTCCGAGATGCATTACCCTGAAGTTAGTGAACAATGAACATTAAAATTATACTTGCTAAATATGTACTGCTAGGTTTGCACTGAGTTAAAAATAAGTAAGGCACCAGAAATAAAAATCTTACTGAAACATTGGTAACGTTTGGATAGATTCTGTGGTGGTAATTAAACATTTTGTGAGCGAGAACGAAAAATAAAAATTGGCAAACCTCAATAGTGTATCCTTCTAAGAAATAAATGTAAATAGAATTCATTTAAGTGAAATGCTACAAGTCTCATATGGTGTATTTAAACTTTGAAGAATTTTCAGCATGAATTTCCAATTTTTGATATTGGAAAAAATGGTTTTCATTATTGTTATCAGCGCAGATCTTGGAGTTGGTTTATATGTGGTTTTTCATGTTTTAATGTTGATAGAAGTAGTTTTCTAAGATATTTTCAAAGGAAAATGTTTTAGTTATATTTGTATGATGTCTTCTTAGAAAGCACACTGGATTTTTTTTTTTAAAAAGTAAGCAGCTTTTCCCAAAGTTATTGAACTTGAAAGTACAGTTGAAGTAAATATTTTTAACTTTAATTTGTCTGTCACCAATAAGCAAAAACTAAAATTTATGACATTTTACAGTTTCTGGATGGAGACATTGATTATTGTAGCATATTGGGTTTTTATGAAGCAAACGAGGCAGTGAATCTGTCAGCCCATGGTAGGTATCCTGAGGGTTTTTTTTTTTCAGCAGTTTCAGAGAAAACAGTTCTGAGTTGTAAGAGTGCACAGAAACAAGCAAGCTTGGTGGCTGATTTGAATCCTTATATGTTTCTTAGGCTTTAGTTTAAAACTAAGAAATTATAGGCCCACCATCTCAAAGATTGAAAAATAAATAAAATTTAAAAATCTGAGTAAAAGGGAAAATTTTAAGAACATTTTGCAAGCTACCAGTACCTCTGTTTGCAAAAACACGTGTCCTGCCCTCTCTTTCAGTTAAAGGTGACCTGAAAGGTAGGTGAAACCAAAAGCAAATTTCATATAAGTAACTCAGAGGGAATAGTAAGAGTTTGTTAGCAATTACTGCAAGCTTCATAAGTAATATTAAAAAGGTGAGTAGTACATCTGTGGCCGTTTGTCTGGATTCAAACCATGCACAACTAAAGTGAATGGAAGCTTACCATTGATTTAAAGAGTAAATAATATGGTTTAGACAGATGGATTTAATGAACTCATTTGGAACAAAAGTGATCTCAAAAATGGCATGAGTTCCTGGCTAAATTTGGAGAACAATTTAGAAAAAATAGGAGTATCTTGCCGTTACATCTGTGTGGTGTTTCGGTGAAGAGGAGTCCTGATAAAATAATTTCAGTTGCAACAGAAACTAGGGAGAATGTTTTAAATGTTATTGAAGCTGTACAACAGTGCTATTAGAGGTTTTTGTTTTATAATCTAAAACATGGGTGTACAGCAGTATTATTCACACATAAGCTTTGATAAAGCTCAAAAGGACTGGATTTAGTGTTTTTATTCCTGGGTGAGAAGGAGGCAAAAGGTGTATAGTTGCTGATGAAATTTTAGTTGTCCCAGAATAATGTAGCAAGTGATTTGAATGGGAAGTTTATAGTGCAAACTTTATGGCTTAGATGAAGTAAATGGAAAAATACATATTTTAATGTAGTCTTAAATACCACACATCCTTTTAAATGTTTGCTTCTCATATGGGCTTTTATGTACAGTTTGGATGGGTGTCTCTTTAGAATGTTTCATTATCACCCTGGACAAAGAAGGCAGTTATCATCAGTAGGAAACAGTAGACAAAAGCACTCAACTTCAAACGTGCAATAGGTCCTTTATTCTGCTGGAATTCTGAGCTCCGGGCTCAGCCTGGGTAGTTGTCTAAAAGAGAAGCAAATGTCAGCAGAGGATCGGGAAGGTGTTTTTGTATGGTGTTACATAGTTAGGAACACTTTCAGTTGCACAAAACATTAAAAGTAAAATCTGTTTATAGGTAGTAGCTTGTTCTCTCATCAGTGAGACGGAGGAGAACTATCACACTTTGACTGTAGACGTCCTTACTTCCATGCTTTTGCTTTGTAGCAATAGTGACTAGTTGATTGCTGCTCAGGAAAATGGTGCCTGTTTGCTTCCTTTTCTGTTTTCCTCCTCCTGTCTGGTCCTTAGATGGGAAAACTGAATCTTCCTGACCTCCCTTAAGTTTAAAAGTTTTGTGGAAGAGTCTACAGACCTCGAATTGTCAAAAGATGGAGATTTGCACAGCACCTTTAGACAACCAATCCTTAACCACACTTGTTATGGAAAAATATCTTCCTTACTCTTCCTTCAGGGACAGCTGTGCCTCTTCTGACACTTCCAGGTCAGCTTAGTGTTGCTCTCTGACAATTCTATATTTCTTCATCAGTTAAACTTTGGACAAAATAATATTTAAGAACTTGTGTACAGAGTGTCTCAAGTCCTAGTGGGAGCTGATGCTGGAGTTAGGCTTCTTTTTTGGTGTAGGCACTTGAGGCTGGTAACATAAGGGTGCTGCAACCACCCCTATGGTTAAATTGTTGTTGGACAGATTGTGACTTTTCAGCAAAGTCAGATTATCTGGGATCTGAAGGTGCCAGATGGAAACCCATGGAAAATGTCCCTTGTCCTCAATTCCATGGGCACTTACTAATCCATGTTCAGGAAGTGTATTGGTGTTGTGGTGCTTCATTTGTTTCATTATATAGATACTGGTTTTGGTCTCATGAAAGTTGAAAGCCTGCTACTGCCCACAGCTGTCTTGGATGTGTGCTTTGTATTTGTTAATAGGAATATATTGTAGTGTTTGGGGTTTTTTTCCCCTTAATTTTTTAAAAAAAAATTTAAAAAACTTATTTTGGATAGTGACAGAACACTATTCAGTTAAAGTTACTTTTGAAACTGGTTCCTTATACCTACCTAAATTTCAGTTTGCTTAGTAAGTGATTCTTTTATTCCTAATGTCTCTGGTATATTTTGTTTATTTACATAATAATTTTTCATTATATGTAAGTGTAACTGAAGTACACTTAATTACATCTGAAGTAAAAGCTTTTGCCATCTGATTATGTGTAGGCAACTGAAGAAGGTTTAATTTTTTTCAAAATTTCAGTGTCATTTTTTTATTGGTTTCATAGTTTTTTTAGATGAATGGTTTTTCTTATTTGAGTTAATTTTTTGAGAGAAGATTTAAAGATAAATATCACCATTAATACCATGTTAACATTAATTTGTCTTTAGTAAGATGACTCTAGCTTAAGGCCATTTGCACGTCTTAGAAAAGCCCTTATAAATACTCCTTCCCTGAAGATATTTCAAGTAGACAAGAGAACAAAATAAAGTCTTGGTTTTTATAGTTTTGTTTTTTTCAGTCTGTCTGTTAATGGTAATTTTGAAAGGGTCTGTTGGAACAGTTTCTAAAAGCAGCTCAAGTCGGCAGTTTATACTTTTTTTCCCCCCTACACTTTTATTAGTCTCATGCCTTTTCTGTACGAAGTAATTCTACAAACTATTTGTGAATAAAGTTATGGAGCAGCACAGATACTGTATTTAGTTGCAGTTGAAATACTAGAATGATATGTGTGATATTGACTGTGAATGTTGACTATAACTGTTGTGTATGTGCACTTTTCATTTTCCATAGAAATTATAACTACCAATTTAGTAAATGGGAAGGGGAGACAGCAGATCTGTTGGAAGCAACTGGAGAAGATTTGTGCTTTAAGAGAAATATCTGGAGTTGCATATATGCTTTTTATTCTAGATACCATTCCAGAGTCTCAACAATACTACTGTGAACAAGCACAGCTTTGTGTTTAACTCAGTTTAAGAGTCAAAATACAATTAGGTCAAGAAATTAAGAACCTTTAGATTCTGTAGAGTAGTTGGAAAAAAAAATCCAAGATGAAAACAAAACTGAAAAAGGTCTGCAGTGAGACAGTATGGTGGGTTTTGTGGGGTTTTTATTTGTTTATTTTTTATTTTTGTTATTTTTGTTGGTTTTTTTATTATAGCATGCATTTGCACAATGATAATTTACTTTGCTTGCCTAATCTAATAATCTGCTAGATTATCTAATTATGTAAGTCTGTCATTTTATGTCCTTAATGTTTGCATTCAAGCAAGCCTGGGCAAGAGGAAAGCAGAATTGTTTTTAAATTATGCTGAGGATCTTGTGACAAGAGACTTCAGTTTTCCTCTTGGGGAAGAACGGAATTCACACCAAATGAGTAGCCACACCAAATTCACTTTCAGATGAGGAGATACTACTTTTAATAATTCTGTTATTAGTGTCAGTATAGCAATATGTTGTTGGGTTAGCTGTATAGCAGCTTCTGCTAAATTTACAGTGCTGACAGACGGCCCTGCACTGAAACAAACCAACAGCTCTCAGGATCTTAGTGTTGAAAAAAGGCTTCAAATTAGTACGTTTGCATCCGAATTGGTGTTTTCCCGCACCCCTATCCAACCAAATGTCAGACAATTAAAAATGTTGGCTTTCTCAAGATGTCGATAAAGCACAGCATGGTAAGTAACTAATCATTTATTGATGACCCCAAGTTAATGAGTTAGAATAGGACCGGACATAGGAATTTGTATTCCTATGAAAAAATGAGTTGGCCACATTCATAGAGGGGCTGTGAGGGTGTGTGTATGTGTTGGGATTTCTTTCTACAGAAAGAAACAAGAGTCTGTTCAAATCAGAATGACATTTTGAAAATAAAAATTATACACAGAAGTCTTCTATGATGCTAATGCTTGTATGAACACCGGTTTGGTCAGATGATATTTCCATTTTGCAGGACTTTGCGTAGTTTTATATAATGACTGTGTTAATCCAAAAAATTAAAAAAGTAATAATTTTTTCCATTTGTGTGTCATTGTTTGTATAAATCATTAGTATTTGAACTTTGTGGAGTATTACTTGTATAAATTCTCCCTGACTACATTAAAAATTGTAATACTGCTCATCTAAACTTTGGATAATAAAAATGAAATGTAAACGTGACTTTAGTGTAACTTACATCTTTAATATTCTGAACAGCTAAAATAGTCCATGGGAAAAAAAGTGTTGTAAAAGGTTCTTTGTTCTATAATTGTACTACATTGAAATGTCCTTTGAGCTTCTAGAAAACATTAAATACAATTATAACTTTTTGTAGGTTGGGCTCATGTGGTTTGTGCTCTGTACATTCCCGAGGTGCAGTTTGCAAATGTTTCTACAATGGAGCCTATCGTGTTGCAGTCTGTTCCTCATGATCGTTATAATAAGGTATAATTATATGTCTTTTTATATCTAATGTATTTATTTTAAAACTTGTGAGCTTTAATAATATAAAACTACACTTCTTAGAATACATTTTATATAAAATTCAAAAATGTGTGCAGTAAATGCTGTAAGTTTTCTGCTATGTCTTTATGGGAAATGGAAGAATTAAGAAAGCTGTATTATTAAATTAAACTGTAAGGTTATCTGGCATGTCTTATTAGTCTTTTACAGATTAGGGACTGTTTTGTTAATTAAAAATATCGTGATCTTTGCATAACAGTTTGTTTTGAAAGGAATCTGAAATATTTCCCATAAGTTAAAATACTACTGCAGCTTATAAGAAATACTATTATTAATTACCACAAAGTCCTACTGTTTTAAGTGTTGGTATGAACATAAACATGTTCATAAACATTTCTTTTAGGACGAGAAGGTATGCTAATATATGATGGCAAATGCTTGCAGACACTTGCCTTTGTAAGCAACACTTTAGTGGAATTATTTGCTTATAGAAGAACTGCTTCTAAATACGTGACAGTGAGATGGAATGTTTTACAAAGTGTGGTGAGACTTCAAATAAAAAAAACTCTAAAAGGCAAAGCAATCTACCAGTAACTTGTTATTTATAGTTACAGTTTTATTTCACTTGTGTTAACTTTCTCCTCACTTAACTACATCAGTCTTTGTGTGTTGCCTTCTGCAGAGAGCAAACTGAATTTCTGATTAGTTGCATTACATATTTTTCTTGTGTTGTTCTTTTAATCTGTAGTTTCTTTTTTAACGTTATTTTATGGTAGTTTGTGGACACTGGAGTAAAGTAAGAATAGATTGTGTTATAAAAAAGAGAAAGAAGACAAAGACATGCATCATCTCCTGTGTTCCTCCTACAGGGAGACCAGTCCTGTTCACCTTGTCTCTGCAACTTATCACACCCCTCACCTGCAGTTTCCATCTTTGTTTTATGGGCTGGTCATCCATTTTTCTAGCCTTTTTTTTTTTTCTTTCTTTGGTCTTTTCCTTGTCTGTTTCAGTTTCTCCAGTTGCTGTCAATATGTTTTGTCCATCTTACTTACCAGGGTAGCTAAGAAACCAGGAATCAAAGTCTAGGTTTGTCTCAAGCTTTCTCATTATTACCTGAGCATCTCTTATTTGCATCTCACTGTTGACTTGCTTCTGCATTGGCAGGAACATGCAACAGTGAGATTCAATGCAGAACTAATAAAGTCTTCATGCTTGGACAGAAAGCAATAACGATTTGCTGTAACAGATGAGTTTATTTTCTCTGTATTCTCAACTCTGAGGAAGCAGAACATCTGTTTTCTTCTTTTTCCTTGAGTAGTAGTCAGTCATAATTTTTTTTTTTTTTTAATTAGCAGTGGTACTTCAAACATTTCATGGAACACTTCAGATTTTGTTTTATCTTGCACTATTCCCATTGATGGTAATTGGGTATTGGATGAGTAAATCCTTTTAACTTCAAAAAAAGTACTCTGAATTTTGTATTACTTGTTCACAGAATCCATTGTTGGTCTCTGTCTTTAGACTTTAATCCCTTTTCATCATAACTAAAGTTGCTTCTTTCTCGAACAGGTTTTGTTCTAAATATATAGTTGTGTTTTGCTGCTAAAATTCCACTTTCCATTTTTGTTGGTGTGTAGTTACTTTTTTTTTCTCACTAGATAGTTACTAGTGCCATCAAGTTCATGTAGAGAGAGTTCCTGATGTTGTCCAGATCTTAATTTTCTGTGCTCTTGGCAAGCGTTCTGTTTGAGGCCTATTTTCCATGTTAGCAGTCAGCCTAAAACTACTTTAATACAGGCTACTACAATATATTGTGAAAAACAATGAGACCTATGTCAGAAATGTCAGGGTTTGGAGTCACATCTCTAGCCTGCAAATTATTGTTATTTTTGTTCTCTCTTTTTACAGAACTTAGATTTTGCTGTCATTATTTGGTCTGTTTGGTCAGGGAGATAGTGGCTGTGGATTTCAGGGGAATCCCAAGAAATGCCTATAGCGCAGTTGCTGCAGCAAACCTCCTGAAACCAATCTAACTTCAGTGCCAACAGCAGTCTAGATGTAACAGTACAGAATTTAAGAGGTAATGGCTGACAGGGTACTCTCAACTTTTTTGATAAGTCTGTAGCTGGTGCTGAGTTTGGTATTGCTGTGGCTAAATTGCCATGGGTTCTCAAGTAGGCTGTTCTTGAGCAATACCCCCCAAACACAGTAAAATTATTGGTTCCCTTTTCATGTAGCCTGCAATAATTTCACCTTCTAGTCCCATTGCTATTCAAGATAAATTGTGTTTATTTAAATTATGGTTTTTTTAAGATCAGGTATTTTGTAAAGCATTTCACTCTGACTTTATTAATTTGGGGAAAAATGGGAAAGAAAAGCTGTTTATTTTGAGAAGTAGATATGAGAAGCAGTTCTTGAAACATTTGTTGTACATTGAGAACAAATGTAATCGTAATTAGGAAAAAATTTACTGGAGTTGTTTCTTTTTTTAGAGAGGCTTAGTGATGATTTCATTCTGTCTGTCAGCTCAGGTTGGAATAGGAGTTTTTAAGTAAGATATTACTTCCTTTGAAGTTCTAAATAATTCTTTGTGCATGGCTGGATACATTTAGAACACTAGCATATGGAATAGGGGGAAAATAGAGGCCAAAGAAAATTACCATGAGGGACTATAGTCTTTGAAATAAATATTGTTGAAGTTTTGCCAGGAGATAGTGCTTAATTTAATGTTTGGGGTTTTTTCCCTATGCGCTTGTTTCTTTACTAAACACTGCAAAATATGCAATATTACCAAGTACAGCAATCTTAAATGCAAGAAGAAATGCAGCAGATACCAAAGCATGGGCTTGTCCATATAGAGACAGTTGTCTGCTATTTGTCTACTAGTTTGCCTGCGTCTGGGAGAAAAACCATCACATTACAGAATGGATCCATGGAATGATTTGATTAATGGGTTAGCTGTCAGGAAAGCTCTTCTTACACAGTTGCTTTCAAAAAAGAAATTGACTGTTAGTTGCTCTTTTTAGAAATAAATGTTTGTTACTCCTTGTATGGTTATGCATGGATAATATCTTTTTATTTCATGTCAGCTTTATCTCTTTCAGGTTCATTTGAAACTATGTTATAATTGTATATCATTACTGTTCTTAGGAATCTCTTTTAAGAACTGATTAAAAGATAAGTGCATTTGGAGTTTCTTGATTTGCCTAGTAGTGAAGGCAGCTGATAAACTTCTCTTTCAGTACTTGCTGCAACAATGAGAAATTTCTATACAATTCCTAGGTGTGATTTTGTGATCAGGGAATGCCATTGGGTAGCTGTTATGAGTAAACTATTTCTCAAATTACTTTTTGCCTTAAGAATTTTTTTTTGCCTTATCTTCCCTTCTGTCTTTGCTTTTGCAAAGAAGGTTTACACTTTGAATCTTTGAAGGGAAAATACTGGCAGTGGCAGAAAGGCAGCTTTGCAAAATATATGTTTTCCCTTTAAAGGAAGTAAGATATTTGTTGTGTTTTTGAGTAAAATTTCCTTGCTGAGTCAAAAGCTTTTGTTTCTTTTCCAGTGAATTTGGGAGAGTACTCTCTTCCCTGAAGAGCTTTGAAGAAGAGTGCAGCTGTAGGTGGTGGGACACAGACTCTTCCACATTTGGAGACTTCAGTGGTGTAGCATTTGTATGGATTTGCAAATGCATGCAAGTCTTCCTTTGTGAAAGAGGCAGAAGTTCTCAGGCTTCTGGAATTGTTTGTGGGTCTAAGAGAAGGTACAAATCTGAGAAGCTCAGCTATAGACAACTTACTATCTGTGTTGGAACTGGAGGGTGACCCTTCTTTGTCCCTGTTTCATATGGAAGACTAGGAAACAGGTTTAATGCTTCTCATGACTATTGTAGGAAGGTGTTTTGAGCTTGTTAAAATGAGTAGTCAGTCCACCATGTTGTGTTTAAACTTGTTTATAATGTAGTTTGTGATAATTTTCCAGTCATTTTACTGTAAATTGCTCTAAGAGGTCCTGAAACACAGATCCTGCGTGTAGGGTGAATACTGAAAAATGGAGTCTACATCTCTAATAAGTGGAATGTTTGTATTGCTTTTCTTTCTGAGTGTCAGTGAGGGATAATTGTAAAGAACTTGAAGCAAAACTGAAAAAAATCAGAAAGTAACTGGAGATTGAGTCTTATGGGGTTCATTGAACTCTCTGTATATAGAGGTATCTTACTTTGAAGTTACTTACACTTAATATAGTGACTCAGATGAAGTTGATAGTTCATGACCTTGTTTGTTCCTAAAATCTAAATGTGTCAGGTCATGGTGTGGAAAACTAAAAAGCAGCCAGTCTCAGACCCTGTCAAACAATGGAACTATCAATGTGCACCACCTTGATGTACAAAAGAAGCAAGGCAAAGAATTAAGTAGGATTATCCCCTTTCTGATCTTTCAAATGTTAGGTTATAGGGTATGATTTTAGGATATATTAGCTTTTTTAAAGTCTCATGGAAACCGTACAGGAGTAACTCGCCAACCTTGGAGCCTTGCATATTAACAAAAATGCTTTAGTTAGCTGACATCTGCTGTTAAATGTTGTTCTAGAAACCTCTGTAAAAGGCTGTTCTGATCTGAGAATTTCAGTAATTTTCAGTATATATATATATTTTTAAAATTTCAGTGCTCTCTTGGTCCATTTTTTTTCAACTGTGTTTTCTGCTACCCATGGTTGGTGTTATTTTTATTTATTGTTCTACTCATTCTCTGCCTCACTAAGAAGAGGTTGTGATAAAATTGTAAGTCAGTTAAATATAGACAATTTTATTTTTTTGGCATTAAAGTTTCTCTTTTCTCATTTAAGATCTTATAATGGGGTTTCTACAGAGGTAGGAGTGTCCTTAATGTTTATTACTCGGTAAGGTTCTATCTCATTTAAAACCAGCTTGGTACTGGATGATACTTTCATTAAGAATCTGTTCTTTAATTGTTAAATTTTACACATGAATGTGATATGATATAGAGTATCTCTAAATTCTATTTCAGTAATTTAGACAGGAAAAAGTGAAAACAGATTTAGTTTTGCCTGATGTTTCTCCCTGGAATGCTGGTGAGAGATTGTAGTGATGCCTGCTATAGTAGTGAGCTTTCTTACAGTGTGTGTGTGTATTTATAGGCCATGTGTTAAAAAAAAAGTATTGAATAATGAGGAAGAATTTTGATTTTTTAACCATAATTTTTTCTTCCATTTTGCTAACAATATTTTTGAAAAGAATAAAAATTACCATAGCATCCCAGTAAAAGAAATAAATTGAAAGAATTGTTATGAAAAGATTTCCAGGTACTAGATAGGTAATTTTCATTTTAGCTTGTTTTGGAGGTTGGAATGGGTTTGATATACTGATTTAAGCTTTTTTACAGAAGGTTCTTGCTTGATAGATTTCCAAGATGTTTATGGGGCTCTCCTAGTCATGCTGAAGTAAAGTCATCCAAGAAGAGCAAAGTTCTGTTAAACGCCAATTAAATTAAAAGTAGCTGAGCATCATATGAATATTGAAGCATGCTGTGACATTTCTGAAAATTCTTTGCACCAAATGTACAAATAAAAATTCAAGTTTGCTATTTTTCTGTATGTAATTGTGTTGATATATATGTATACCATATGGTGTATTGTACCATTAGGCACTTAGTCTAATTTGATGTTTCTGAATGCCACCAATACAGGTTATGTTGAATGAATATGAAAATGATTAAGACTTGAAAGGACATAAATACAAACTTGAAAGCAAGGACAGTCAGGAAACCTAATGCTATTAACCCTTGGCTGTTTAACCCTTTGGCTAGTTGACAGTGGTATAGAATGTAAGCAAACTAGTATTTGTACTGCCTTAACATTGGGCAAGTGTTACACAAATCCCAAGAGTCTACTAGGTGATCTCTTTTTGCTAACAAGTATAATTAGACTTTCATAATGAAGTTCTTACAGAGGCTCAGCTGCAAAATGCAGTAGTTCTCAGCCTAGAATCTCCTGTAACACAGGATAAATTTATTTGTATGGTTCTTACCGAGTTTTTTTCTTTGATAGACATGCTATATTTGTGATGAACAAGGCAGAGAAAGTAAAGCAGCCACTGGTGCTTGTATGACATGTAATAAACATGGATGTCGACAAGCTTTTCATGTAACATGGTAAGTATATTTTATTATTTAATATCTCTGATGTTCCAGAAAGAATCAATGCACACAGTGTGATGAATAAACTCCTTATTTACTACATCTTTGAGTAAAGAGCTACAGTAAAGTGGTTTATTTTTATAATAATACTGTTTACTAACCATTTGGCACCAGCAGCATAGATATTGCTGTGAGTTGCAAAAATTGTCTGATAATACTCCCTTGGGTGGTAAGATGGTGTGTGCTCCTGTGAATAAGTATAAGGGGGTTTGGGTTTTTTTCTTGGTCTCAGGTTATTTTTCTTAGAGGATATTTAATAGGATATGGGAGTGTGAAGACATTGTTTGCCTGATAACTGATTTTGGTGTTTACTTTTGGTAAATCAGTAGGAAGATCACTGAGCTGTACACAAAAACGCACTAGATTCACCTATTCCAGTACAAATTTCCAAACATTTGGGAGTAATTCACTTCACCGGCTTTATCTAAATGGTACAGATCATCCCAAACCATTCAGATTTAATGTATTACTGCTGGAGATAAACACCTGTGTCCTCTACCGACTCATTCATTCCACTTTAGGATACTTAGTTTTCCTTGCATTCAGGAGATGCTTGTCTCACTTTATGGACTTCCAAAAGAGGCTGGATAATTAGATTAAACCACATGTCAGCAAGTAAAAGGAGGCAAAAGGAGTTATACTCCAAAATTTACAGGCATTATTTGTTTTTTCAATTTCAGCTGAAGTTATTTTACAGTAGATAGCAGATTTATATAGGCTGTCTGGCTACATAATCTGTGGATTTACCTGTCTGTTTTATGAGTGCCCCAGTATGCTCCTTCATGACCAGTTAAGTCAGGGAAATGGTATTTGCACATCAGCTTAAGTCACTTAAATGTATTTTCTTCTATGTACCCAAGTGATCATTTGTATGTCTTGTGCAGATCTTAAAAGATTTATTCTGTTGTTTTGGTGCTCATTTCTTGGCAACTCTTCATTTATTTTCTTCTTTTAATTGCTTGACTGCTTTACAGGTTTTATTCTTTCGTAAGCATCTAATTTTTCATTGGATGTGATCAATGTCAAGTTTCTTTTTATGGTGAAAATGGATTGTGTTCCTCAAAGCATGCATACCATGTAAAGGGATTACTTACAGATGTGAAAAAATGTATACGTCCCAGTGCTTGTATGAAAAGGTCTTTTTCCTTTCAAACACTTGGATACATACAAGAATCCTTTTCATCTTTTTACTTTATTCCAAACCCCTGTTTTCAGTGAGTGCTGTGAAGAGCGTGAGACTTACGTTCAAAATTAAAACATCTATCTTGCCAATTTTTAGAACATTTTGGATCAAAAACATGGTCTATACTACAAAATGATATCTAGCTGGAGAGTACTATGACTGGAGATAATTAGAGGCTTCTGTAATATTTAAAAAAAATGGAAGAAAAACATGAAGACTAGAGAAGGCAGAAATCCAGGGCAAGGTATATCAATTTGGGATTATCAAAACTAACATCTAATGAAGATTGAGCTTGAGTGCATCTGTTTTTTGTAAGACAAGCTTGAAACAGTAAATCTTTGCTTAAACACATCCTCTTAAATGTTTTCTCTAGTTGGTATCAGCTGTAGAGGTACATGTATTTAGTATTTCTGGATATCCCAAGAACATATTTTTAAAAAGCAGTGAAAATGAACCACATTATATAGTCTTCTTTTGTTTAAATCCTCCCATGTATAACTTTGACTCTTAACATTGCATTATTATGGTAATGAAAATTATATGGAAAATATTACAATATTTGGTTTTTCAATTTCCAAGTTGGTTTTGATAAAGAAAATACATCAACATTACAAATGGTAAAAAACAAAATTGTTTTGAAAAAAATGTAGTAGAATAAGGTAATAATTAGCCCAGTCAATGCAACTTGTGTTGTTCTGTTTAAAAGAAATTAGCCTGCCACAGTATTTGAAACTAATAAAGGCAGTTTGATTTACTATGTAATTCAAGTTACATTTAAAAAAATAGTAATTTTCATAGCAAATCAGAGAAAGATGTATGCAAGTTCTGAAAAAACCTCTCCGTTGGATCTACAGTATGGTTTTGTTAAAAACTGTTCTTTCCTTAGATAATATTTGGCTTGAATTTGAGCTAAGAGTCACTGTAGATTGCGTTGTGTATTTATTGGTGTAAGTAGCTGCATAAATGCAGTAAAAGCTATAAGCTTGTGTGAGTGGCTCACAGACTCTGAAAAAAGGCAACAGGCCAAAGTATGAATGATACATGTTTTTCCCTGGGCTGCAAAGGTTGGTTATGTGCTCACATGCCACTGGAAGTAATTTGTGTGGAAATCTCTTATTAATTGCAAATATAAGCATCCGTATAGTATCAGCTGTGATATTGTGGTACAGACTAGTATAAAATTGCTTTTCTTGAATGTTGTTTGGTTTATTTTTAGTGCACAGTTTGCAGGACTTCTTTGTGAAGAGGAAGGCAATGGTGCAGATAACGTCCAATACTGTGGCTACTGTAAATACCATTTTAATAAACTGGTATGTATTTATTAAATTCTATAAATAAATGTTACTGACTTACTTTTTTACTCTGAATTGCCATTAGCACTAGAAATAATATTTTCATGTAGTTCAAAAAGTAGATTGTATTTCATTAAAACAATGTTTTAATCACAGTTACAGAAGTACTAGCTGGAAATGTTTTTGTAAGTGGTTACTTTCTAGATGTGTGGGTTTTTCCCCTCTGCCAGAAATAGCATGCACATTTAGTGTGGGTTTGTTTTTTTTTTGTTTTGTTTTGGTTTGGTTTTGGGTGGTTTTTTTTGGTTTTTTTTGTTTTTTTTCCATTGAGTTCCTGGAATGTTTTCTTTTGCTATTTATTTAGGTACCCTCTAGGAATTCAGTCCATTTTGGAATAAACTAGAAAACTTTACTTCTAGAGAATGAAGATGCTGTCGATTTCTTTCTGCTTCTGTTACTCTTCTGCCCCACTTCTTTTTTTTCTATTTCTCACTATGTAGCCAATGAGTATTCCCTACCTGTAAGTTCTCTGAAACGCAACCTTAAGGAAGTGGCTTGAGGTTTGATTTTTAAAAAACAAACAAGCAAACAAAAACCATTGACATTTCTCTCAGTTAATGCAATAGGTTTTGGATCAGACCTCTGGAGTCTTTCCTATCACTTCCTACCAGTTTGACAGCTCCAGATACTGTTTCTCTGTACATGTGCAAGTGTGTGGATTTCAAGGAGTTACTGATGTTTAAAGAATGTTATTTATTAATACTGAAGTATATAGACTTATGTAGAGATATTGCTGGAAGTATAGTTAAACTTGCAGATTACTTGTTTTCACTGCTCAAAAAGTTGAATACTTGGTGGGACTGTTAGGTTGCAGTGAGGTGAAAACACAGGACCATTTTAGCTTTCTGGAAGATAAGCTTGGTGAGGTTAGTTCTGTGCTCTTGTGAATACTAATGAATTTGCTTCATAATGAAGATAAGTCAGGGCTTTCTAGGCCCTTACTAAGTTAAGATTTCTTTTTTTACTCTCTTGAGCTAAGTATATACAAAAAGCAAAAATGGTCTGTTGCTTAGCAGTGAAGGCAAACCCTCACACAATTATATGCCTTTGATTTGAATGTTGCAGTGCTGCTATGATTGAGAACATGTAGGTTTATTGAAAAAACAAGTTTAATGATAAAGACATAGCTCTATATTTAACATCTAATTAGTTAGCTTTCTGTTATGAAGCTGTAGTGGTAAGAACAGTAAAGACTCGCAAGATCGTTTTAAGTGTTTCAGTTTTTCTGTAGGATTATTTTGAATGTTAATGCCTGGTAAATACAGGTGCTTAGTATTTACTGCTGAAGATGGTGGGTGGTGTATATCTACTATTCCACCGAAAACTGGTTGAAAAACCCTGACCTGAAGTCTCTTTAAATGCTTCCTCAGTTACGAGAAAATAACCAACATTTAGAACACTGGCCTAGCATAAAGTATTTGCAGTCCTGAACTAGGCTCTTAGAGATTGCAGAAATACAGGCTATTACATCTGCCACTTGTAATCACGGACATGACTGTAGCACTTTGTATCCTGGTTTTTAATCCATTTTAATGAAAATATACCAGATAGATCACTTGAATAATAAGTCATGAAATCACCTTACAATGCATTTCAGGTGTGTGTCAGGGTGTCACTGTGGCTTCATGCGATACTCATTTGAGCAGCATCTTTTTTGTTTTATGTTATGAAAACCTGAAAATGTCTAGCATAATTTAACCTTTAAAAAGTGGCACATTTCATTTCTCTGTGGGAAAGCATATCTTGCAAACTTGTGGGAAGAGTAAAAGTTGATATAGGGATAGGCTTTTTTTCCTGGTGTACATTCACTAGTCTTGTGAATTTTAGTGTCAGTAATTAGTCCGTTTTTCAGTAACTGAAGCAAGGAAGTTTTTTTCTCAAGCAATAAGGCATCTTATCAGTTGAAATGCTTTATAGTTTTTATTTATTCAAATGGTTCCTTTTCTCTGTGCATAAATATATTTTCTCTTTTTAGAAAAAGAGCAAACGGGGATCTAATAGGTCCTATGATCAAAGTTTAAGTGATTCTTCCTCTCACTCTCAGGATAAACATCATGAGAAGGAGAAAAAAGTAAGTGGATTTGTCGTTGCTAATTATGTGGCACATCTGCTTAAAAGTAGCACTTTCTGATAAATTTAGTTTTTGCTGAAAAGCATGAAGAAAATCTTGTTCTGAAGCACTTAATAATAAGTAACACATGATAAACCAGAGATACTGGCATCCAAAGAGGAAAACCCTTCAGGTGTGTTTGTATATGCACTTTCCTGTTCCTGTTTTGTTCAGTTTTGAGATACACACTGAAACATATTTTTTGGGAAGGCTGTTCCATGCAACTTCCTTTGCCCTAGTTTTCTGTTAGAACTTTTCTTGTATACCCTTTGTGACTATGTGGGAAAGAAAACCAACAGTAGATATTTTAGCAACTATGTGGCTAAACATGTGCATCTAATTCCTTATGCTTCAATGTGTTACATATTTTTCTCTCATCAAAGAACTGACATCTCTTCTTGATAGATTTTACTGGTACTGGTAGTCAAGCCCACTGTGCTGGCAAAATACCTTGTTACTCACCTGGGAGAGCTACTGCTGTGAGGGTACAAAGAACATAAGTGCTGATTTCTGATGTTGGTGTATTATTTTAATAATTTGACTTCACATATTATTAAAAAAGAATTTTAAATTGATGATGATTGCTACTTTGAGTTTTTATTACTACTGAACTAACAGTTGTCTATATGAAATTTGTCCTCTAAATTCAACACAAGGTGGTAACAGACGCAGTAATGCAAATATGCTTTGGCGCTCTTTTAGGCCTATAAGAGTACACGTAAATCTGCTCAGTTGCACACATCCTGTACAAACAGCCTAATAGAATTTTGTGTGGATATGTGTAAACTTAGTTTTACATTATTAAAAATCATTACATAAAAATTGGAATCAAAGAATCTTGTGATCAAATGTGTATTATACAAAGGAGCTATATTCATAGAACAGGAAATGGAATGGCAAATGTCAGTCTTTAGACTCTTAGTCTGCTTAGTATTTGATTTGGATTTTAAGATCACTTCCATTTTGGATGGATGTTGATCTGCAGTTGTTCTTGGATAATCTTCTAAAAAGTATCTTCAGACTTGTTTAATGGTGTAGGTTTCATCTTTATCTGGTAATGCAGAAAAGAGTGTACTGTGATGCAGTTGTGCCTCTAAATCTAAATTTAGGGCTAAAATAATAAAAGTGTGGGGTTTTGGCAGACTTTTTCTTAGTAACACGTTGGTAGGAAAAACTATTTTGATTTACAGACTACAGAATTAACTGTGAGGTAAACACTTAGTAATATTTGCCCTATTTTTTTCTTAGTTTTTCACTACTATCATATTTCAGGTCATGTTTCATCAAAGTACATACATGGATTTTTACTCACATTGTCAAAACTTGTAAGTTGGTGGGTCTGCAGTTTTTTGTTTTGTTTTGGGGTTTTTTTGGTTTTTCTTAAAAGACTTTGACTGAAGCTATTATGCTTCTTTAGTTCACGATGCCTGTGAAATCTTCAGGGTACACGTGGAAGGCCTTATAAAACTGAGTGTGTTCAGTCAATTTGTCAGCTGTTTTTTCAGCTTAGACTGTACATTTGATATACTAAATTAAGTATCTTGGAGGAGTAGGCAATTTTTTAGGGTGACTTTCCTTATTTTCTCTTTTGTAAATCCCTTTTGAATCTAGATTTTTGTCATATTACAGTAAATATTTGTATCTTTCTTCACAGATTACAGTAGTGTTGATGTGTGTGTGGCACCCACATCCCCCTCAAGGCCACTGTAGTTTCTGCTTTATCTTTCATCTTTGTTCTTTGGAAATTTGGATAATCTGATCTGTAGGCAACATTAAAGCTTTCTGTTTTGCCAAGCAGTAGCTGTATGAGTTGTGGTTTGGAACCATTTTTATTGCTCAACCCTCAAAAGCTATCCATTTGTGCATGTGAAATATTACACTGCAATAAGAAGAGGTTGGTCTGAAAATGTTAATACAGGAGGTAACTGTCATTTTTACAGACTCAGCTGAAAACCTGTGTTTCCCTTGATAGTATGTGTTTAGTCTCTTCTGGGCACTCTGCCAACAAAATTGGTAACAAATATGTAAGGGTATAATAATTTAAAAAACCCTGAACAAATCTAACCAAACCTTTGGTATGATTTAATTTTCGTGATGATGTTGAAGTTACAGAATAAATAGCTTCATTATATTCTGATTACTACTGCCTAAGCATTGTTAGTGTCTGTGGCAGAGATGCTATTTAGACATCATTAGTGATGAGGCTGTGTCCCTCTTAAATAGGATTAGTAGTATGTTGCTTGACATTCCTTTATAATATACCTTTTCTTCCGGGCCAGGTGTTTACTTCAAGTTTTCTTGGGAAAAACTTATGCCACCGTGAGGCTGTGGAAGAATGCCTTCCTTTTGTGTTACTGGCAGTCTTATATTTGGAAGGACTAAAGAAGGAACGAAGCATATCTGGAATTGACCTTTGTATTTTAGAAGACTTTTTCTACCACAAACATGAAAATTAGGCAACATTACTAGCTTTATATGTTTACGACTTCTGAAAAATGTGAATATATTACATAGTAAGTAAGTAACTACTATATAGCAGCTGAATTTCTACTAGAAGTGCTTTGGTCTGAGCTGAGCAGGAAGGGGAAATTTAAAACTCTGCTATAATGGCTCATATGATGTAAATTAAACAAAAGTAGGCTTGTGACTGAAGACTGCAGATATCTAAGAAGTTGTGATTGAAGAGGCAAAAAGAACAAAATAGTGACAGAGCCTCATGTCACTCTTTACAGTAGTTGGAGAGTGTCAGAGGAAAACCTAAAATGCAGGAGCCAGGATAAGGTACTAATGTACTGAAGTACTAATGCACATTATGGGAGTCTTTTTGCTGCTTGTCTTGTTCTTAAAGAAATGTTACAGCTTTTCTGATTTTATGGGTAGAAACTTGAACACCCATGAAGAGATTGTGGCAATGAGTCACATTCCGTGTGTTCTGCTGAAGGTGGGAGTTTGGTTGTTTGGCCCATGGGAAGGGAAAATTCAAAACATGTCTGTGTGCATTGAAAGTTTCCATAGGCTGTGTGTTGGTTTGTAACTGCGTTCGGATCTGCCCAGGCTTTCCCAATATGTTGTGAAGGAGCCTATGCTCATGTGTCAGGACAATGAATTTCATTTGGGAGAAAAGTGTCTGATGCTTTTTAATGTATTTTAATGCTGTTGTAAGCTGTTACAAGGCAAGTTGTAAACACTCAGATCATGTGTTCCCAAGGCATTTCCTCACTGTCTGAACAACCTACTGTGAAAAGGTAAAATGGACCTGCCATGCATCACATAATGTTCTGTGGTAAAAATAGGATCAGGTTTTTGGATTACCACCCAGCTGCATAAGCAATGATTTCTTTTTTCTCTAAAAAAAAAAAAAATCTGATTTCGTTTCAGAGTCACTTTGTCGTGCTGTATAGAGTGTTCTAAAGATGATTCTAATTGTGTCATTGCTCTGTTAATTGCTTTTTTTCATAAACTAAGTGATGCTGCTTGAACATTGGGAGTTTTGTATAACTTTTTACGGACAAAAGCTCCAGACTCATCTCAGTAATGCAATATCTATTGCTTTTTTCTTAAATTTATAACTTCTTGTTAATCAGTTTAATATATTTGACTGTTTAATCCTTTCACTGCTCTCAATGTATGAAGCAAAATTGTAGGAGTGCTAAAGATAATAAGAGGAAAAATGGTTTGCAACCATTTTGAAATGACTTCAATTTTAATAATTGCAGCAATACTAGATAAATATTATTTGAATGAGAACTGTGTGGTGTAGATGTTAATAGTGATGCTTATCCGTGTTAACTTACTCCGAATTCTGTTCAGTCCGAGGGAAGGAAGCATGCCTCTAAACACCTCTAAAAGCTGGTCAATAAATATAAACTACATGTATCTCAGTGTATAGATACACTAATATCTATGTAAGATACCCAGTTCCTGTTTCCTAAGACTGAATTTTTGTCTGGCTTCTGTGAGTTCAAAAAGGGGGATGACTTAATCCTTCAGTCTTTACTGTTGTTGCTAGTGAATAGCATTTCTCTTTCTGGGCACCTGTTCTATACTGACTTTTGTAGGAGTGTAGATTTTTCTTTCTTAATACAAGTCTTTATGTCAAATTCTGTTGAAAGTCTTAACTATTTGGGAATACTGACAGTGTGTGACAGTGCAAACAAAATTTCATTTAAAAGTTACTCTATCTGAGTATATTTATTTAGCGATAGGTGTTTTTATCTGCAGGATTAAAAGGAAAGGTGACAGTCTTGTTGTTTGACTTGTTGCCTGCTAAAATTCTCTGTGAATTTGTGCTGTTTTCTGTGTATATGTCATCCTGATAATCAACCGCATGAAATTTACTGGAGCTGGCACCAGTTGGTGTATATAGATGGCACAGCAAAATGATCTCTTGTGGAGGTCAAGAAAAAGTACATAAGACTATAAGCTCATTTTTATTTAAATTTTCTTTCCTTTTAGTAAGAGAAAAAGTAGGAACTTTTTGTCTCAATTCTCAAGATCATAATGGAATTACTGATTTGAGTACCTCATTTTTTTAACCTTACAGTAACACAACATATATATTATTGAAAAAAGAGTAATACTTTTAGTGTACACTAACACAGCAAACTCCTCAATAGTGTTAAGCTTGTCAGCTGGGATTAGTTAATTATTATAAAATCAAAATAACAAACACACCACCTCAGGTATACCTAAAAACTTCTCTGCAAGATGTAGAATTTTGTAAGTCTGCCTAAGTTGCAACTGTCTTTTTCCGTCTCAAAGTACCCATTTAATCTTTGGCTTTTCGTTGTGAAAGGAAATAAACTCAAAACCTCAGCCAGCGGCTCATGCCCACACAGCCACTCGCTCATTCTCCTCCCTAATGGAATGGGGGAGAGAATCAGAAGAGTAAAAGTGAAAAAAAGTTGTGGGTTGACATAAAGACAGTTTAATAGGTAAAACAGAAATTGTGTATGTAAGCAAAGCAAAACAAGGAATTCATTCACTGCTTCCCATGGGCAGGCAGGTGTTCCGGCAGCCCCAGGCATGCAAGGCTCGATCACATGTAACTGTTACTTGGGAAGGCAAACGCTATCACACTGAATATCGCCTTTCTTCTTCTTCCCTGACTTTTATATGCTGAGCGTGATGCCATATGGCATGTGATATCTTTGGTCACTTAGGGTCAGCTGTCCTGGCCGTGTCGCTTCCCAGGTTCTGGTGCGCTTCCAGCCCATGCGCTGGTGGGGTGAGAAGCAGAAAAAGCCTTGGCCCTGTGTAAGAGCTGCTCAGCAAAAATCAAAACATTCCTGTGTTATCAACATTGTTTTCAGCACAAATCCCAAACACAGCCCCACACCAACTAGGTGAAGTAAATTAACTCTATCCCATTCAAAACAAAAAAGCACAATTTCAATTCTATAGCTATTACTGTGAGAGATGCAGAAGCAAGAGGTGCTTTACGATACTCCTTTTCTTGGTTTTGGATTCTGGATTAACACAAGTTTACTAGTACTTTGACTGTAACAGTTTCTAGAAGGGAATCTGGATGCTGTTTAATGAAGTTGTATGTATGTGCTGTTCACCCTACCTTGTTTTGTGTGCTGGTAGGCCATATACAGTTAAAGATGATCTATGATGTTAAGCTGACTGAGCCAGGAAAATTGAATGAATACCTTCTGTTTGCCATTCTACTCGCCTATTTCGTGATGTGTATTTGACAGGTTAGCTTGCAGACAGTGGAGCATTTCACAGTATGTAACATAATACATTTTTTAAACTTGTAGTTTTTATAGGAGTGAATGAAGGTGAGCACTGACAATACATCGTTGCATTGATTTACTTAATCTTCTACAATTTTTTAAGTTATGAAGTGCTACTCTTGTGTTCAACACTGTATATCCATTACTAACAATTAATATTAAACTGTGCAAATAACAGAAACAGCGTATTTTAATGTTAAATAGCAAAGGAGTAGCTCATTCTGGATAAGAGTTCATAGCCTTGTATCTCACAGAAGCTTTGGATGGCGTTTTTATCATTGATTCTTGAGTCTTTTTACCACTGACAGTAAAAATTTTGACCATTATTCCTGTATTTAAGTGAGGCTTTTGTATACTTAAGTAATTGAATCAAGGACTGATTCTTAAGAACAAGTTTTATGCTTAGAGCTGTATATGTTTGAATAATGCTGGCAGTAGTGTCCTACCTCTCCCTATAAACTCTCTCTTGTCTATATCTTTTTATTACTGTGACTGGAACAACCCTGCTGCAGCATTGAATTTTCTGCTGTGGGTTATACCATTTAAAATGCTAGCCAGATGAATGCCTGAGCAACTGCTGTTCTCATAAAAATAAGATAAATAAGGATTTGAGTTTGAAACTTGTGGACTGGGGTCATCTTTCATTCTGCAATTATTATGGTTATATTGCTAACAGCTACTAGTACCAAACAAGAGGCCAAGCAGATCTGGTATTGGGGATTAGCAAGAGCTATTCACAGCTTTCCTTTCAGGATGTTAGTTGTGACAGCTCAGGATTTACAGTCTTTGGTGACACAAAGATAGTGCAGAAAATCTATAAATGACAAAAGAACCAATATGAGTATTCTGTGCTAATAGAACATTCTGATAAATTGGAATTATTTGAGGGAGTCAAACAACAGCTGAAAAATTAGTGGTTTAGGCATTCTGATAATTTTGCTTACAACAATCAATAAGGAAAATAGATTTAAAAATATTATTGAGGTTTAAAAACTTGGGACAGGTAGTGGAGGACGAGGATTTTTGTAATAGAGACAGCAGAGAAATGCAATAGTTCGAGGTCAACCCAAGCAGAGCAGTTTTATCTTGAAAGACTAAGCACTGGTGCTTGCTGCATATGTTTTAATTTTTCCAAAATAGAAGTTAGTCTCCTGTTCCCTGAGTCCATGAGCTCTTGCTTCTCTGTTCTGCATCCAGCTCTTGTGCCTGTTACTGTCTATCTTTCATGTTCCTTCACAGAACTAATATAGCTCCCTAAAACAACAGAAAACTCTCCACTTGCTTTTTGTTGTTGCTGTTTAGCAGTTTGAGTGGGCACACAGAAAGTCTGACAAGCTAAGCAGTCTGACAAAGGTGAGAGTGGGGTCAGAAAACCTTTTGCCTCTTTTGTAACAGTGAACTATTAAATGCTGAACTTTGGAATGTATTTTAATAAAATGAAGTCCTGTAGAAATCCCTTCCAAGAAGGCTGTGCATTGCTGAGACAAAAATGAATTGCAAATAGGTGTAAATACCTTCAACAAGTTAAATGATACTTCCATGTGGAAATGTTATGAATTATTAATGCCATTTAAGAGAAAAGCTGAACGCATTCATTTCTTCTGTACTAGAAAAGTTATTGTTCACTTGCATTATTCATTTTTTCCAAACATTGAAGTCCAGAGTTTGAAAAGATATATTTTATAACGTCTCTTCTGTTGGTAACTGATCAGAGCTAAAATGGAGTTACACATGTATCCTTAATTTGATATTTTGATGAGATGTTGGGCTTTTTCAGTAGTCTTACAAAGGTTTCTCTGCAGGTCTGTTAAAGAAAATGAATGAACAAGTGCTGATCTTTAGAGTGGTGAAATAAGTAAATAACCTAAAAAATGAAGAATTGGAATCAAAGTATATTTGTGAAGTCATAGTATATAATAATTTCGTAGACTGAATCTTTGTGGGAGGAATAGAAGCAATTAGAATGTACTTTTTCCCCCCATCTGCCTACTCCCTGCCCTGCAAGAAAGCCATGTACAGAAGGTGCAATAGAATTCCAGAAATCTTGCACCGTATTTATTTTCTTATCTAGCAAGATGTAGCTGTTGGAGTTAAGATGGTATTACACTGTGTTTTAAATAAGAAACAAAAGCCAAAAAAGAGATCCCTGGTGAAAAATAAAGCTTTCTGATTAATCATGATGTACAAACTCGAGGTATTTTATATTGGTATTTAGCTGCACAATAAATTAGGGCTCTTCAAGTTGTTCAGGATGAATATTGTTTCAGGTGCTTACCCAATGGCTGCATGGCAATCATGCCTTATTTTTCTTACAGTAAGAAAAATTTCAGGAGCCGCCTGAATCTGGTCTGCTCAAATGTATCTTACTTGTGAACCAAGATTAAAGTTTCCTTTGACAATTTTGTAGTTGGCCCTGTATTTTTAAAATATGTTCTTCTTTAGAATTGTGCCTTCTGCTAAATCTTGGTTTTACAGAATGTAGTAATGCATTTATCAGCTCTGCACAGGTGTTTAGAACACCTGAGTTCATTCCTATGTATATAAATGGGATATGTGCATTCTGACTGCCCTTAATGCTCCCTTAGCTTTCGCTTACTGGCAACATTATTTTCAGTTCTTGTTAAGAGTAATTTCTCTCCTTTGTTTTCCTTACAGTAAAGCTTGTAAAAGGTCAGACATTTGGTATCAGTACCTTCCCTAGAATGGGGTTTCCCATGTGGTTTTATGGATGAATGTTTATCTTGGTGAGCTGTTGCTATGTTTTTTGGAGTTTTTTGAGAGCTGTGGCTGTATAGAGATCTTACAAAAGTAAAGCATGCAGAGTTGTCCATGAGGAGCTAACAGTTTGTTCTTTTTATGGCAGCAGGGAAGATGACTAGTTTGTGTGGCCTTTAAGACAGACTTGATTGAAAGCTGTCACATTTGTTACATATTGTGGGAATTCACACAATTCACTCTGGTAATACTTCTCTGGATTCCAGAGTGGATGTTTGAAAACTCTTCTTATACTTTTTATGCATCTTTGTGGTAGAAGTGGGTTCAACTGCAAGAAATCATTTTGCGGGAGCTATGTCTCTTTGTCTCAGCAGCTTGTTGTTGAAATTTTTATTCTTATCAGTGTAAAAGCTGAGCATTTCTTCCGGAGGTTTTCCTGCAGTGAAGTGTTCTCCAGTTCTTTGATGTTGTATGCATTTCTGGAGTCAGTTCATATTCAGAAGTAACACTTCTCAACTTTTCTTGGGAGGAAAAAAGGAAAAAATAAAAGAGAAGAAAAATGGTGAGAGGAGGTATAACCTAAAAGGAGTGGGGGAATGTAGAGCTGAGGACAGCAGATGTCTTGTGAATGAGGTATTTGTAGATAGAAGGCTTTTGGATGGGTTACCCCTCCAGTGGCCTTGAGTGGAAAGCTGTAACCTTGGTATGCTGTCCTGGCAAACTTTGTCTTGATGGTTTGGACCTGGGAGAGGAATTTGATGTGGTTGCTGATGCTTCACTTTACAGAAATCAAGCATATTTTTTCCAGGCGCTTAGTCATTTATGCTCCCTTTCTTCCTGCTGTTCTTGTGTCCCTTGTCCTTCCTGACACCTCCTTATGTGTTCAGACTACTGTTGATTTCAGTATGTTGCAAAATGTAATTTGAAGTCCTCCTGACTGTTCCTTTGATCAGAATTTTATGTTTCTTTGCCTTTTAGATGAAATTAACCCTGAAAGTAAAAGAACACTAGAAAGTCAGCATAAAAAGATTGTAAAACATGTTCATCTTAAAGTTTTTGTATTGTTTACTGATATTGTTGTGAAGTTTCATTTCAAAGTGTATTAAAGTCATTGCCCATTGGCTCCAATATTATAAATAAAACTCTTCATGATGATGTGAATTTCCCAGTAGAATGATGAAAGCTAAAGAAACTCAAGCAGTGGCATAGCCATTTCATAGCTTCGTTCTTGAAGCTTGTCTGGGTGTTCAGTGAAATTGTTACTCAAGTTTTTCTAAACACATACACTGATGATGTAAAGTTTGGTAGCTTAGCATTGGTGAAAGTCTTCTGTATCAACAGTTTGATGGATAACATGGCACTCTTGCTGTACTTGCTTATGTTTTTTCTTGATACCTGCCTGCTTTTCTGTTAGTATGGGTAGGTAGCTCTTTGGGGACTTCTACATTTAAGTAAAAGATATTACTGAGAAGACTGTGCTTCCTCTCCCTATTATTTTTTTTCTTTCAAATATGTTTTCCAAGTCTAAAAAGATACCAAACAATCTCTCCTCCAGAAAAACACAAAAGAAAACAAAAACAACCCCCCTGGTCTAAAGCTCATTCAACAAGCCTATGTTAGGTTTTAAAAATTGAAAACCTACCTTATGGTGTATGTCATTGTAATTATGACACCTATACACTTTATTATGAAGGGAAAAACTCTGTATTTCTATCCATGTGGCAGAGCGGGAAAAGACCAAAAACCCCATATTCATTTTTCTGTTTAAAAACCCCAAACCTAGAAATTCACATCAGCTTTTTAAAGTGTTCTCTTATACCTGCCTTTGAGTTTTAAGAAGTACAAGAATTAAAAGAATTTCATATATTGTATTCTAGCAAGTATAGTTTTACATGATTTATCATTTTGGTCAATGATAGCCTTTTTACTTTATTTATGAACTTTCTTAGTTAAACTGTATTTCCTTCCTGGCAAAACTAGTTTAAAAGTTTAGTTAAATGTGTTTGGGCTGGTTAGAGACAAGGTGATCTCTTAGTCAGTCACCTGGTATTTATAGTTCATAAAGGTAGAGATAAATGTGTTTTGCTTTCAGCTTTGTATCTAGATTGTCAGTTAACCAATTCTACTTCATTAGAGGATTTGAGAACGCATTCTCTTATTCTGTCAGGCTGATTCCATTAAATAAGTTTCTGATATTTCTTCCATTGTGACAGAAATAGAAAACTGATACTTGGTCATACCTGAATAGAATATGCATGTGTTGCATCTCATCCTGGTGCTTGGTGAGAGTGGTTGTGCAGTTGCTGTTGAACAAATTATGTTCTTTTGAAAGTCTGGACAATCATTTTGATAAAGATCAGCATGGGTAATTCTTAAGATTCAGAACAGTTACTGAGTTTTCATATGGCTGTTCAGGCTTACACATCTTTTCAAGCTGCTCAACGGGATTTTTAAACCTCTTGTGTCAATTCATATGTATGCACATTTTTTAGTAGCTCTGTGTAGAAGCACTCAGTCTGAGTGATTCACATAGCCATACATTGTGCTGTTCTGCAGAGTTTTGTGTTAGTTCACAGAAATTCCACAAATACATAGTTAAAGAAATAAAAAAACCTGACTGCCAGTAGCTTGTAAGTAACTCTTTCACACCTGCAGTTTCTTTGCATCTTCTGACACTGACTAAGTAAATCATATTATATTGCTAAGGAAAAAATTACTTGTTTGTGATTAGACTGGAAAAAGTACTGAACTCCTTTATTCTAAGTTTAATTGTTAGTTTTGTCAGATTGGCTATTTTTGTAAAGTTTTTGTCTAAACTATTCAAACAAATACAGTTTGGATCTGATTCTGTAATCCTCCACAAATTGATATCTACCAGTATGAAAGACTTCTGGTATACTATAAAGGCTCTGGGATAAGAAGTCATTTTCTCTCTGTTTGCACAATTTTGTTCGCACTGCCTATGCTTCATTCATGTTTAAAAATTAAAAAAAAACCTCCTGATTAAATTCTCAAATCTTTTAGGAAGCACATTTGATTTGTATAGCTTTTGATATTTTATTCAGTTTGCCATGGAAAATACTTATTTAGTTTGTAAAATATATGCCCCTTTTTTGAAAATGAAATCTAAATCAGATTTCACATTCTTATGCATGGAGATGTCAGTAGGGGAGCCAAAGCTAAAAGCTTGCATTAATTTACATTAGTATCCCAACAAAATATACTGTGCAGGTGCAGAGATGCAGAAAGATAGAAATCTTTGGTGAAAAATGGATGAAGATTTCTGAAACAGAAGCCTTGTCTCTGTTTTTAATCCAGTTTCTTTCACTGATTAAGTGATTATTTTAAAGATGGATAATACTAATAACAGTACGTTCATAAATTCTGGTTATAATTGAAGAATTTCAGTTTATGCACTTTGAAAACAAATACAAATACTTGATTTGGTTTTATAAAATTATATTATAAAACATTCAAAACATTAACGTATTTTCCAAGTAGCACAGCACATTATTGCCATCTCTCTTAAGTTTTGATAACACTTGATGGGGTATAGAATGGGTTATGATAAAGGTGAAGTTGAACTTAGTTTTTATTGTCTTTTACAATTTCTAGAAATATAAAGAGAAAGATAAACACAAGCAAAAATATAAGAAGCAGTTGGAGTCCTCACCATCTTTGGTTCCATCTCTTACTGTAACTACAGAAAAAGTAAGTCAATGTATTTTTTCTCCCCTTCCACTTCAGTTACTTATGTTGAAATTTCATGATGTAATCATTCCACTCTATACACAGGATGGCATATAATGGCATAAATTCTGTAATTATCAAGCAGTCCTGGTATTTTTGCTATTATATAAAATTCCAAAATACTTCGAGGTTTATATGGAAAAAGGCTTAGAGTTCTGTATTTAAATTGTGGATCAAGTGCCAGTGATACTCCAGTAAATTTTATTTAATTGAGGTTTATTTAGTAATTTGAGAAGTTTTAGAAAGTCTTTCCTTCAAAATTCACTTGTGTGTGCTGAGCTGACACTGAACCTGTAAGCATTTAAAACTAGTAGTTGTGAAATTACAGCTCATGCTTCATATACTTATAAAATGCCTTATTAGTAGTTTGTTCTGATAGGTTATGTAACCTTTCCTTCCTGTTGAGGTGCTAGAAAATACCTGATTCCAGGGGCAACATACAGGGTTAAATAATGACAGTTCTCATTGTACTCAGCAAGAATCACTTTTGCTATCCACTGATAAAATGACACTAATGTTGGATTACATAGTGGGCAGTATTATTTAGAAATGGGTTTTCTGATTTCAAAGTTGGAAAAAATGTGTCCCATTCATGCGGGAATGTTCGACATCAGAGCCAGGGAATCATGGTTTGAATTTGTTTGTGATTGGTACCTAGATCATCGTGTTTAAGCGAAGCTGTTGAGGCTTGTATTAACTGTGTGTGGTTTCGTTGCTGAGGTGTTACATTCAACAAATGTGTGTTTGCATTTGGTACACCAAGACCTTGTCAGGACAGGGTGAAACCATTGAAATACCAACTTTCTCTGGAAGTATTCTCTCAACTAGTGGTATCAATTTCAAGAATAATCCCCAAGAAAGTTAGATTTTTAGCATTCTTTTCATATGTCTTCATTTTCAATAGTAAGATAATTGACTTGAGAATGCATACCTCTTAACACCCCATTATTTGTAATTCACACTCCTGTTAAGAGTCTTGTTTCTGGTTCTACTGTATTCTCTTTACGCTTGCTTCGAGTGAGACTTAGTAGTCACTGGTTTTCTGAAACTCTCAATAACTCTCTATAAAAAAAAATAGAAGGAAAGGTAGAGTCAATTTGCTACTTTGCTGTTCTGATTTAAGAGCAATTAGAGATTGCAGTCAGTGAATGGGACAGTTTCTATTGAAATTAAGTTGTAGAACACTGAGTTGTATTGACTGGTCCACATGATTTGTTATTTCATTTTATTAATTTGCCCTAAACATATTCCTCTTGAGTCTGAGACAACATCTAAAATTCACAGCCTGTAAGAGAGGCTTCTTGTGTGGGAACTTATTTAAACTTTACAACCTTTGTTTAGGTTTTATACTATGGATGATGTTAACTTTCTTGAATTACATCCCTCTTGTACTTTGATTATCTAATCATCATAAGTTTTTACAAAAAGTGATATTACTGTATATTTTTATGAAAGTTAAATAAAATGCATGAAAATATGGATTATTTTTTGCATCCTGCCTATTAGAATATGCTTTTAATGCCAAAGACACAGTTTTCCGGCTAACCTTATTTCTAATTGCTTTGTCTTCTCTATCCTATTCCTAATTACAAAGTTTACTTCTGTGAATAGTCACAAGGATGAGCTAGGGCAAACACTAAAGTGAACAGAAACTCTCTAATTCTAAAACTTAAATTATAACTGAATTAAACTAAAGCAGAATATTAATTGTGGAATTTAAATATCATGGGCCCTTTTAGTTTTCTTATTTAATCTTTTGCATGTGCGTTTTCTCTATCTAACTCGCTTGTTTCATTTACTACCTTTTTTTAATAGTGCTTCAAATCATCAGGAAAATTGGTGTTCAGTTTTTTAAATGAGGCTGCTAAGTGTGATTATGTTTTTTTTAAAAGTATCTAGTGGATGTATGAAAGTGTTTTTTTTTTTTTTTTTTGGTGGTGGTGGTTAGTTAAATTCAGTTTATTTTTTTCCTACGTCCTTTTAATACAATTTAAATGCATTTGCTTTTCTAGGTTATAAACTCATAAAGTGTTCCTCAAAACTTTGAAATGTTAGTAATGAAACAAGCTTTATTTTTTTTTCTAAGATGAATATTTGGTTCAGAATATTGTATTAATGTATTACTTTTATGTGTCCTTTTACATAGAGTTGCTAGAATTGATTTGGACCTGATGTCTGTTTCACAGCAGTCTTTCTTTGTATTGAATGCATGACTTTATCATGGTGTATAATCACTTCTGCTAACGTAATGTTCCTGTGGGGGGAACTGAAATTCAAAATGAAATTTGTTTCCCCTTTTTAAAGATGTTAAATCCATTGTAAATCCAATGGTAATGACCGTTTATGCAGGTGATGTCTTAAAGCATGTTTTTATCTGGATGAGTGGCTTCTTAAGATAGAATCATGAAAGGCTGCATGATAAACTGTGGATTTACCATTTATTAGTGTACTTGGATTGCCTGTTTGTTCTGCAAAATTTAATTCCAAGACATTTTACTGAGATTCCAGTCCCTGTTATTTGTCGAGGCACTTCTGTGCATCCCTGTAATGTCTCAGCAAATGTTGTTCAGTCTGAATCAGTTAAGTTTGCAAAAGATTGAAATAAGAAATGCTTGACTACTCTTTGATTAATGCAGTAGCACTACATTTTTTCACTATTGGGACATAGATGTAGAATGTTTTAAGAAAAACTAGAATAACTTAGGAATTTGAATTCTCTTGCTGCCTATTCTTCTGGTCTTTTTCTTAGTTGGGAATAGCCATCAGCCCCGTATTTACTCCTGGTAAAAACTTCTGCCTCAGGTTATGAGCTTTGGCTTGTATTGGGAATTCAAAATTGTGTATGGTTTAAGAGCTGCAGAAAAAATTCTCCTCCTCCCCCCCTTTTTTGGAGTGGGTGTGCATGTTATTAATTAAGATAAAACTCCAAAACATTAATGTACACAAAGATACCCAAGACAGTGTATCTGCATTCAAATCGTAGCCAGTAACTAGGTAAAAGATACTGCAAGAAAAGTATAGCTGACTGAATTTTAGCTGTAAGAGTAGAGATGATAATAATCCTTCTCAGCTCACTCTATCACGCCAACCTGGTTGTCAAGGGAGGTGATCAGATCCTACCACAGTGGGTACAGAAGAGAATGAAGAGAGTAGGGAAATCTCTTTTAGGTGTAACTGAACACTGCTATCCTACAGCAGCTTGGTATTTGTGGGTTATGGAACATGTGTGTTGTAGTGGGTTGACCCTGGCTGGATGCCAGGCACTTACCAAAGCTGCTCTACTCTTCCCTTCCAGAACTGGACAGGGGAGAGAAAATATAACAAAGGGTTCTTGGGTTGAGATAAGGACCGAGAGAGATCAAATCAATGCCATCATGGCAAAACAAACTCAACTTGGAAATATTAATTAACTTTATTACTAAGAAAATCAGAGCAGGGTAATGAGAAATAAAATAAATCTTAAAAACACCTTTCCCCCACCCCCTCCCTCTTTCTCAGGCTCTGCATCCTCCCTGCCAGCATTGCAGGGAGATAGGGAGTGAGGGTTATGATCAGTTCATCACTGGTTGTTCCTGCAGCTGCATAAGGAGAAGAGTCTTTCCCCAGCTCCAGCATCCCTCCCATGGGAGACAGTCCTCCACAAACTTCTCCAGCATGGGTCCATCCCATGGCTACAATTCTCCACAAACTGCTGCAATGTGGATCTGTTATCCACAGGGTGCAGTCCTTCAGGCACAGCCTGCCTCCAGTGTGGATCCGCCACAGGGTTACAATTCCTACCAGGAAACCTGCTGCAACATGGGCTCCTTTCTTATGGGTCTGCAGGTCCTGCCAGGAGCCTGCTCCAGCACAGGATTTCCATGGGGTCACAGCCTCCTCTCAAACATCCACCTGCTCTGGTGTGTGTTTCCTTCATGGGCTGCATGTGGATCTTTGTATCCCCGTGGATCTCCATGGGCTGTGGGGGCACTGCTGCCTCGCCATGGTCTTCACCATGGGCTGTAAGGGAATCTCAGCTCTGGTACCTGGAACCACCTCCTCCCTCTCTATTTTCACTGACCTTGGTGTCTGCAGAGTTGATTCTCTCACATATTCTCATTCTGCTCTTGTCTGGTCGCAATTACGTCTGCCCAATAACCCTTTTTTATTTTTCCTTCTTCAGTATGTTGTCACAGAGGCATTACCACCATTTCTGATGGGCTTCAGCCCTGGCCAGGATTGGGTCAGTCCTGAAGCCGAGTGGAATTTGGTCTGCCAGACATGGAGGAAGTCTCTGGCAGCTTCTCAGAGAAACTGCCCCTGTAGCCCCCCACAACTACCAAAACCTGGCCATGCAAACCCAGTGTTTGTTTTGGGGTTTTTTTGGGTTGGTTGCTTTTTGCTTGGACTCTGCACTTACTGATGCCTTAAGAATTTTTAGTTTCCATTTTTCATGTATCTGTAATTTTGGTGTGTAGCTCTAGGCTGCATATAAAGCACTAAAAACCTCTCCTCCCAGCATATTACACAAAACAGTTGCTCTCAGTGGAAAATCCAAGGACACTTCGCTGCCTCAGGGCCCCAAAATATGTAAACAACAATGAATTGTGGGGAGCAAGCTTGGGGTGGTCGGCATCATCACCTGAAGGTGTAATTGGAGAATTGAGGCCCGATATGTTAATAAGACAGAACTTACAAAATGTGAAGATCTTGTGACTCGGTGTCCAGTTTTGGGTGTAGCCTCCCAAGTAGGCTCTGTCTGCCCTAAATGTACCTAAAAGCCTTTAATAAATTTGCTTTCTATTCTCCTAACTTTGTCTTGGCCTCTGTTTCAGGTAAGCCCTGTTTTAGGCATCATTACCATCTAGCATTTTTGTTGAGAATTACCTGCCATGGTCTTTCCCCTCTCTGTGCAATGGTACCACCTTATACATCTGTATAGGACTAAAGGCCACTCAAACCTTAGAACGTACAATATATAGCAAGAGTGATTATTGCACCTTTACCATAAATCCCCAGAAGTTTTAAGAGTTGCTGCAGATGGATGCTACAGCTCTCCAGGGCGCACAGAGTGATAGATGGAGAGCATAAAAATGGCACTAGCTCTCTGTGCTTAGGGTGTATTTCATCATGTTAATGTCTATGATGCTCTGAGTAAGCATATAGATTTCAGTACACCTTATAGCAACTTCTGAAACACCAAATACCTGTTGGAGCAAAATTTTCCAAAGCAGAATGGTGATGTGCATGCATGTTCTTCAAAATCTGCCAGGAGTGGGATTCAGGCTTGCAGTCAAACCAAGTCACCACACAGTATTTCCAAATAAATGCCTGCTTGTCATTGCCTGACCCTGGCCAGTCTGCGTGGCTCTGTTAAACTCTTTATTTCCCTTTAAAATAAATAAATTAAAAATATATATATTCTGCAGGACCAGGGAATAGGTACTAGATAGCATTAAACTGTGTTGATGCCTACAGAGAATTATTCTTGCAATTAATATTGAACTGAGGTGATAGGAGCTATGAATTAATCTAGGAAGGTTTTTGATAAGAGGAGAAATCTTGGATCTTAGAAAAAACCTGACTTTTCCTTTGGATCATTGTATGTCTGGAAACCCTTTGTTCATATGGCCCAAATTTGAACCACTGCTTCTTAACACAGGTCAAGTGGCACACTAGTTTCCAGAAAACTGAGCATACTTATGGACTTTGTAATAGTTCAAAAACTTATCTACTAAATTTACGTTAGAGTTGACTCATCTTCATTAGAAACATCACTATAGTAATATGAATTCAAAATAAATTATTTTTAGCACTGTACTGTAACAGACTTAAACTGGTTTCTCTTCACAGTTGTTCAGAAAATCCATACTATATTTTTATTGCAGTTCATTGTAATCCATACAGAGTGGTATGCAAATAGATTGAAATATTTGCTTTCCTCAAAGCTTGTATATTTAGTTGTCTTCTGCCATTTGCAACTGAAAAGTAAGATTTATGTAAATGTGTTAGCTATTTTAGTAAAATATGGAAAACTTTGTATAGCTGATATACAAAGCTGCATGTAAAGATGAAGAAATGTTCTCTTGTAGGCCTAAATTGAGCAAGCATCCCACTTGGGGCAGGGAAAATGTGTGTGGATGCTCAGTTTTCAGAAGCATACATTTGTGTGGTCTTTAGTGAAGATAACTGTAGATACTATTTTAAATTCTACTCTGTAAAGAACTGAAAAACAGACAAGCTCGTTTTGAACAGATGAGTAGCTTCTAGGTTTGATCCATATTTTTTTTTAGATGCTTTAAACAGCTATTTTACCTAGGTGGTTTGAGGATAAATAACAGTAAAATGTTTTTTCCTTTTCCCTGACTTTGCTTTCATTTCCTTTCTTATGTTATTAAAATTCTGTATATCACAACTCCACATTTTTTTCAGTCATGAGAGCAATTATATTCCCTTGTATGGTTTCCTAATGTTGTGCATGCAGTTTCCCTGCCTTCCTATTTACCTTCTGTGAGGCCTCTTTTGACTGTTGTTCACTAATGGGAACATTCTGACAAAATTTAACAGATGAATAATGAATCTAAAGGTTAAATTTTTGAAAGCCATGTGGAGAGTATATGAGTGTAGGAGAAGGGCCAGAATTCTTGGGGGTAGGTAGGGGTTGAGGAAGAAATTTGCACTGAGAGCTCAAGAGTGTTTTCCTACTTGTCAGAGAGAGGGTTTGAAGTAAGTGTGTCTCAGTCAGCTCTCTCATGGGTCTTCTTTACTTGGTGATTCTTAAGGCACTGGCTGAATGGGATGGTTCACATGCCAGGGAGTTGATTTTGGTTTGGTGTTGAGACTATAAAGTCTTAAAAATCCAAGTTTCTTAGGTTCTGAAGCCTTCAACAGTTCCACTGCTGATGGAACAGCATTTCCAGTTTAACAAAAAAACCATAAAAACTGTATGTTCAGAAAAGCATTTAAAGTTTCATTTCTAAGTTTTATTTTTTTAGCGTAAAATAACAATATCCTATTTAAATAGACTATAAAGATTGTAGCTATGAGATTTTTCCATTTACCTCAGTGAAGTAAAAATTTCAACCAAAGCCATTAGTTTTATGCATTTTTTTTCCCACAAAATGATGTTTTATGTACTTCAGTTGTTTGCTGAGAATCTTCACAGTTCAGCTTCTGTAATTCCTGCTGTTTCTAGTTACATTGGTATTTGAACACTTCTATGTTTATTTGAAAGAATGAGGTCTTTTGAACAGTTGTTACAGTTTTTTGTGTGACTTGTTTCTTTAATTTCTTCTCTCTTTCAAAATGCCAGACATACACAAGCACTAGCAACAACTCCATGTCAGGCTCCTTGAAGCGATTGGAAGATACCTCAGCTCGATTTACAAATGCAAATTTCCAGGAAGTTCCTACACACGTTTCAAGTGGAAAAGATTCTTCGGAGGCTAGAGGGTCAGAGAGCAAAGGGAAGAAATCTGCAGGTCACAGCTCAGGTCAGAGGGGAAGAAAGCCTGGTGCTGGAAGAAATCCAGGAACAGCTGTGACTGCAGCTAGCCCTTTTCAGCAAGGTACTGGTTGTAATGCTGTAACACAGCTTCTACTTTGACACGAGTTAGAAATTTTATGTATTCAGAACTTCAAAAGTAGTTAACCTTTTATCCTCAATACTGAGAATGTTGTTTCACTTCGGGGGAAAAAAACCAAGTTTTTAGTATAAAAATGTTGCTATAACATGAAAAAGAAGGTTGTGCATTTTTAAAGGGCAAAACTGATGCTTTTGTTCAGACTGTTAAGGTATTCTCTTTAGCTGCTGAAACAGAAGTGTCTTGTTATGCCAAAAAATTAATCTGGGTAAAATTAATCTGAGTCTAGAGGTCTTAGCTCTTTAAGGGAGTAGCACTAATGTTTTTTAGTCAGTGCACATTAGAATGGAAGTGCACTACCCAATGTATGGGATGCGATGGCCCCTAAATAATTTTTCAAGATGCAGACATTTGAAATATACCGTTTTCTTCAATGTGAAAGACCTTTTTATTAAATTCTTTTTTCATTGAAATATATAAGCAGAAGATATGTGACCAGTATGTAAGGTTTATTTACCTTAGGTAATACGGAATTTTTTACTTTTCAAACTTGCTAAAACCCACTACGTGCGCTATTGACACTTCTAAAAAGCAAATTTTATTATGGCATCGTCATCAGAGTTGAAAAAAAGATAAAAATTAAAAGGAACTAGGCCTTCTATAAAGTAATTTTCTGTAATTTTCACTGTGGTGTCTAGTAGCTGACTGTCCTTTATACTTTATGATGTTGATTTTTCCTTTGAGTTTATTTATGCATTGAACACTTGTAAGTGTGTCTAGAACTCTTTCAATATTTCAGGTTTTTTTACTTGAAAGAAGAGGAAGTGTCAAAGTCTCAAAAGCTTGAAAATTATCTTCTTGAATTCTTCATTTAAAGAAAAATCTTACTGCAGATGGCAAAATAGACCTTTACTATGTGCATGTATTTTCTCTTAGGCTGCATTAAGTGCAATTGATGTAACTTATTTAAAATACAAAACAATGATATGTTAATATTTTCTTAAAAAAAGCCGTATTTATGTAATTAGTATTTTAAATAGAATTCTTAATGTTTAGTGGAGTACTAATGATAAAACACCAGTTTTTAAAGGACATGGGGCTTTTATACATTATGTCATATTTAGGAGTATTTTCTTAATACTGTCATAAGTCTGAATTCTGTGAATGGTACCCACATACATCCACCTGTATAAAATTAGTGAATTTCAGTGCAAGTAGATGCTTGGATTTCTGAAGAGTGCTTCATTTTCTGCCTTGAATGCACTGATACAGTGATTAAATGACTGCATTCCAAATATTGAAGAAGGAATGTAATTCTATTACACAAAAGATCTTTATGGTTCTTTGTCAGTGCTAATGAAGTCTTAAAATGCCAATTTTATACACTGTTTTTCACTTCCTCTCTTGTACTTTTGAAAAATGTGTCTTCTGTGGATCACCTCCTCAGCCAGGGTACATTAAGCCCAGTTGTTCTCTTGACCCGTGTCAGACCCTTGATTTTAGGTAGAACGGTAAGGAAGATTGCAGGCATCATGTAGATGTGATCATAACACATTTCTATCAGCCTTCTTTTTATATATGTGTATGTTCAAAAAAAATTGCTCCAAACTGCACCAAGTGTTTGTTAGGGCTTCAAAACATGATGGATGTCAAAGTTGCCTAAGCAGCAAAGTTGTTATTCTTATTTTATTCGCTTTCACCTTGTTTGTGCCCCAGATTCAAATCTGAATCCCAGACAGAAGTCTGAGAATCATATCTAGCAAAATGAAGATCAGCAGGAGAACTAATGAGTTATTTAAAAAATAAGTTTTTTAGCTCTTGCTAATGCTTTTCATAAAGTCCTTCCACATTAAAGCTTTTTATTCTAAGATAGTACTTCCCATCAGTTTTCATCAACTACAGGGAAAAACATAACTGTGCATCTTTCTTTTTTTAGGAAACTTTTTGGGCACTCCTGGGAGCATAAAGTCATCTTCTGGAAGTTCAGTTCAGTCTCCCCAAGATTTTTTGAGTTTTACAGACACAGATCTGCGAAGTGACAGTTTCACACATTCTCAACAGGCTTCCTCAACCAAAGATGTACATAAAGGAGAGGCTGGGAGCCAAGAGGGGGGTGTCAATTGTTTCACTTCCTTAATTGGTCTCCCTTCATCATCATCAGCTGTTTCCCAATCTAAAAACTTTGACAGCTCACCTGGAGACATAAGTAATTCAAGCCTTACTTCTACAGCATACAAACGAGCTCAGACTTCTGGAATAGAAGAAGAAACTGTAACAGAGAAGAAACGGAAAGGAAATAAGCAAAGTAAACATGGGCCTGGTAGACCTAAAGGAAATAAAAGTCAAGAAAGTCTTTCCCATCTTTCAGTTTCTTCTGCTTCCCCAACTTCATCTGTGGCATCTGCTGCAGGAAGTGTGACAAGCTCTGGTCTTCAAAAATCTCCAACTTTGCTCAGGAATGGAAGTTTACAAAGTCTTAGTGTTGGTTCATCTCCAGTGGGTTCAGGTAGGCATTTGTTGGATTTGTTTTCTTACCTCAAAATATGTTTTTATTATTTTAGCTGTAATTCTAAATTATGCTTTTCAAGAACATAGTATCGTTCAAAGTATCATGAAAATCACACTGGGGGAAAAAGGACTGTTGGAAAAGTAAGTTTTGTTCCATGTATAGGTGCCACTGTGCTGTAGGTGACTGTAATAGATTGACCTGTGTATTGATCCATAGACTATATAATTGCAGAGTTTGAAGTTGTAGGGGAAAAAGTTGCATGAAAATAGGTTCTTTGGAAATTACATGTGACAGGTTTAGCTTAAAAAAAAAAGTGATAGTTAGTATGGACTATATTGTCTGTGTGTTCTGTTACACAGAGAAAACAAAATTGGTACTTGGGCATGTCACCTTTGCTGAGTATGTCCCTCAATTACATTTTCCCAATTTAGCTTAATTAAAAATCAAAATGTCTACAAGGAGAATGACCACTTTAAACATGTAAAATTATATTCTGAATCTGGACCCCTGTGCAGCTGGATGACATTTTCATATTCTCGTGTGCTGTTTAGCAATTGAAATTGGCTGGTTTGTTCTTCCTCTGTTCTAAATGTTATGCACATCTGGGGCTGTGAGAGGCTTTCTGTTTCCAGCAAACCTGTGTGTGGAATGGCCTGGCAGAATACTCTTTATCTTCCGAAGTCTTTGTTGCTCTGAAGTTTCTTTCAAAGCTTTTGTGATTTAAAAAAAACCCGAATTATCTCATTTTTGAAACTTTGAAATTTTGTCTTTTTTGTTGTTACAGTGAGGTTTTTTTTGCTTAATTTTTCTGTTTTGGGGGAAGAGAGAAATGGAGCTTGAATACTTGGTTGTGGGGATGGTTTTACACCTTTTGTATTGTATACTTTCACTCTATAAGCAAGACATACTTTAAAAATATACATAGCCTAAGGAAAAAACCCTATATTTGTTTCAGGATAAGGCAGGTACTTAAAAACTTGATGTCAAAGCCACATTGTTTTAAAGCAGTTAGATACAGGCAAATGGTCATTTTTATTATGGGTAATAATGGCAATAGCAGTAGCAACTATATTAAAAAATACTTTTCCTGTATTCAAGTCAACTGAGACAAATGCTGTATGACAAAGCTTCATAATTCACTATGTATCTTTTTGTTTAAAATGCAGTTTTAAGAATGTGTTCAACTCTTAGCTGTTATGAACAGAGACTGTCTAACAGATTTACATCAGTGTTCTGATAGTATGAACTTTCTTATTCCTTTATAATCCCTTTGAGGTGGATTATGTATTATTGAAGTTGGGGTAACAGAAGTACAAGGTCTTGGTTTGAAGTGAATGACCTGCGTTTCCTCTCTTATATTTGTCTTAAAATATTCTGCTCTTGTCAGCTCCTTAAACAGGCCTTTCCCTGTTTTCCAGATCCATTCTTGCTTTCTTTGTCCTCTTTATTACATCTCACTCTTCCATCTATAAAATGCCAGTGATAATGTTAAACTCTTTGTAAATAAATACATGGATGGAAATACCATGTAGGTTTTATTACTCTTACCGTGATATTCAACCTATAATTTCACATCTATTAAGTATTCTTAGATTCTTGGTAATCAGCATTAGACCTGTCCTCCAAAACAGTGGTATTTTCTGAGGGTGCCAAAGAACATGAATATGAATACATGAACAAACAAAATTCATAAACAAAATCAGCCTGGCAAACCCAAGGAAACCTAGAGATACAAAAACAAATGGGATGTCTTTGTCTTTGAGCACAAGCTCTAAATTTATCCAGAAACTTCTGCTTGAATCAGAGCATACAGTTGTAAAGTACTCTTCTTCCTCATCTCCCCTTTTTCTTAAAGTTGTAGTGCTGCTTTCCTCACTTCATCATAAGCATTTTCTGGGTTTAGCAACCCAGTAACCCAAATCTACAACTTTATTGCAATGAGGAAGGACATATGAATATTATCAGTATTACCAGAAACATACATTATCTCAGGTATAATATGCTAATGTTTCTCTTTCCAATGTGCCCACATTGTCCAGTAATAAGATCTGCCAAGTGAATCTGAATTATTTGACCCAAGCCCCCAGATAAGATTTTGTGCGTGTAAATAAATGTACTGAGTGAAAACACAGGGTACTCAAGCCAAAAAATTTTCACTGACTCTTACTTGGAATTCCCTTGATACTTCAAAGAAGCAGAATCAGGAGTGAGCTACTAAACAAAGCTTTTGAGGCACATTTTCAAGAATCTCGTGCTCTTTTTTAAATAGCCTTCCTAACTGCAGCTATCTGAAGCTATCAGTCGTTTTCAGTTTTCTTAAGAGTACTTGTTGAGATCCATAAAAGTTATGAAAAACATGACTTCAAAGATGTATGATAATTGTGTTCATAGTTAATGTTCAAATAAGATAAAATGTGAAGGAGAGCTTATTTTAAAAGGTAATGCAGATTCAGCATGTGCTATTTATACATAATTAAATGTCTTCCCAAAAAGTTTTATTCAAAATAAGTGTATTCAACTCATTTTGTGAAAATATTTGTCATTTCCAAACTTATCAAGTTCACAGGACTTCTCTTTTCCCACTTAATAAGAACAGAGATGTACCATGAATATAGATATAGTATAAGGACATGTAGTTAGAAGCTGTTACAACACATACACTCAGGTTGTATTTCAGTTGCCATGCAACTGATCTGATGTGTTCAAGGTCTGATCACTTAAATGTTGAATCTTTATGCTCTTTATTATTTTTTCTGAACTGTATTTATAGCCTGATAAGAAACACTGTATGCATTAATTTAACACTGTACTCAAAGGAATAAAATTAATTTAATAAAATTTAAATTGGTAGGGTGATCCGAAATTTTTGTAATAAATTAACGTTTTACTAGTACATCTGTCCCTCTTTGAAAAACCCCACCAAACTTCTTTACATGTGACCTCATTTACAAATCCTACTTCTCTTTTTGTTGGGAATTCATGAGCACTGTAAGTTTATTGTCTAAAAAGGCACAAGTCAGTTATTGATGGGAGTTATATAAAGCTGATAATGGTTCACCCCAAACAGGACTGGTCTTTGGAGTGATTTCAGGATCTGAATCTTTTAATAGGGGGGGTGTGTGTGTATGTATTTCATCTGAACTCTGCAATTTTATAGAGCTGTCTGATTTTCCAAGTCACACTAGCTATATTCTCAGGATTAAGTTCATTCTCAGTATCCTTCTATGGAGTAATATTTAAAGATTTCTAGTCTAGTATTGTAAAGCATTGAGAACTTGTGTCCCACAGCAATAGTGAACAGAACATTTTAAGTGAGCTCTACAGTATCGTCTAACTTTTGTGGAATAATGTAACAATGTAAACTGAAAAGCAATCAAGTGGTAGAAGTTAACTGAAATTTCTGTTTCATGGTAGGTAAAGTTTTTGTGCAGTTGTCTTCCAAGTTCAGCATAACCCCTAAAAAAAGCTTATAAAATATTTTTTTTCTTTAGGAAGACTAGAAAAGATTAAATTACCAATTAGGCCTTGAAATGGTTAGCCCGTTGTTTCAGCACCCTTGCTGTGTCCATCTTCTAGAATTCCTTTGTCCTGACTGAGGCAAACTTAGAATTTGTCTTCCTACATTTTTATCTCTCCATCATATATATTCTGTCCTTAGCCAGTCTTCAGTATGCTCTGCTTGTTAATACTAGGCAGTTTTTTGGAATAAAGGACTCATCCAAACCCAGTACTGTACTTCAATGAAGCAGTATTTCAAATTCTGAAAAACCATTAATGTTTTTGGCACAGGTCCCTGTGAGTTGATCTTATGTCTTGTGCAGTCAAGTTTCAGCTTTTTACATGAGTTTGCTAAATGTTTCAGAGTAGTTCATGTATGTTGTTCTCCTTTCCCATCTCATTCAAGCAGTGATGAAACCTTTGTCAATGTCACGTTATGCTGTGCAAGATCATCGTGCTGTTAAGCTCATTGTTGCACTGATGACAAAAGATAACTCTGAGTTTCAAAGTAGAAGAGTAACTTGAAGTCATTCTCATTGAGATACTAAGTCCCTCCGTACTTAGGTTAAATCTTCATGATTTAACTTCTTCACTTTAAACTGTGTTTAAAGCTTGACTTAGTAGCTGAATCTACTGGGAGAAAGAGTTTAGAAAAAATTGTTCTGAAACAGTTTGTGCTATTAAGTTTATCTGCAAAGTGCACCAAAGCAGAAGTCTTGCTGTGTTGAAAAGCCAGTTTGTATTCAGAGGAGATAGAATACAAAGAACAAATTGATACTAATAGATATTAATGGCCTTATAGGACTAAGCAAATGGTGTAGAAAGCACACAAGGCAAAATCAATGTGCAGAGAATTTCATTCTTCATATCTGAGGCTCAACAGAGGTGGTGTTGAGATTGATGAATAGTGTACAAGATTAAAATGTTAAAATTGATGATTGTTGGTGTAGAAAACATGGAGACATTCATCAGGTAACAGAGAAGAAGTCACATGAGGTAGTAGCTTATGAAAATGGGGATTATCATGAAATGGATCAAAATTCTCAAGTAAAACAGTTATTATCAGCAGCTACAGCCAGAAGTATTGACATTTCCTGATGATGAATACCTTGTATTTCCATGCTTTTAGACTGTCAGTGTTAAATTTCAGTAAGTCTTGAAAACTCATGAAGTTGTAAGAGACTGGCAAGTAGTTAATGATATGCAATTAGGATGTGTCTGACAGAAGAAAGAAAAATGTTAAGACATACAAAGGTGTAGTGATTAGTAGCAGATACTGAGGGTTATGGAAAATAACTTACTTGACTAATATTAATTTCCTATTTTTAAAATAAAAGTGGCATAGTAGATGTCTACATTTCAATTGATAGAGCATGACTTTTAAAGAAAGGCTTGTAATGATAGCAAGTCAGCAAATCCTTGCATTAACTGTAGTTAATAGGTAGGTTGCAATTTTTATTTTGATCAGAGAATTATTAAACCAGTGTTTACTTTGTTTTGTTATTTTCCCTTATGCTCAGTTGGTCAGAGCATGGTGCTCGTAACACCAAGGTCACGGCTTCGATCCTCAATTCACTTAAGAGTTGGACTCAGTGATCTTTGTGGGTCCCTTCCAATTCAGAATAGTCTGTGAAATCTACTGGAAAATTCTGCAATTTTTGCAAAAGTCTGGTTGTGAGGGCAGGGTGAAATGAATCTCTTGGTCAGCAATACAAACGAAGAGTGAAGTTGCTGGTGCTGAAGTAAAAGATTGTCCTAGAAAGATGGATGTATACTTGCAGGATAAGGATGGCCTTTTGGAGAAAGAAGGGCTGTAGAGAAAAAGGATAAAGGTGATTAGTCAGTTGTGTTTCAGTTTCCAGTGCTGAGCTATGTTTAAAAAGGTTTTAATGCATAAACAGCAAGCTAACAAGAAAGGCAGCTCTGCGTTCAGTGTGTCTGGCCTTTGACTACTATGTGTAGTTCTGTGATTTGCTCTCTGTAAAGACAAGAGCCACAAGAAGGATTCAATGACTGGAAAAAGCACATTATTGGAGAATAGCTAAGGAGTGAGTTTATCAGACTATGGATATCATACGAGGAACTGAAAACTGGTACTGCAATGATCCTTAACCTAACAAAAAAGTAAAACATGATCAAGTGAGAGAAAGTGAGAGAGAAGATCTTGGCAGCTGTGGAAATTACATGACTAGTTAATTGTTGTATGTCAGGTTAAAATAGAAATTTTGAAGATTATATCTTTAAACTAGAGTCCCAAATTATGGTGAGCCTGGGCATTAGCTTCTATTTAAATTTCAAAAGATGTCATAATTTATTTATTTACTTTTCTCTGACAGTTGAACAAATCTCAGTTCTGAAGATTTGGATGTATTTTCTGGAAGATACAGTTTAGTGGAACATATTTATTTGATTTGCAGGTGCAGGAAGTTCTAGAGCTAAGAAATCAGTGTGCTTGCAGAGATTCTTGTTTGGTGCTTTTACCTAGGAACCTGATTCTGTGCTGTATTATCTCTGGTTTTAGAAAGAAAATTTAGCATGGTGCATCATTTTAGCATATGAAATAGTTTGTAAATGGGCAAATAATGCATTTCAAAGTACAGTAGTTAGTAGTAAATTTCCAGGCGACATGGGTATACAAGAATTGGTTCCCAACATAGTATAGTCTATGCTTTTATCAGAGATTGAGAAGTTAAGTCATCTTTGCCGCTTGCTCTGAAGGGTTCAGGGTGGTTTCTAAAAATGTATGTTGTAAAAAATGTACTTGGTGTAATGAATAAGAATTCCTTGATTAAGAACGCTGTGGACATAAAATACTGAACAATGAACCTTCTAACAGGGATGTGTTTTGAAAACAATTATGAAAAACTTCTGAATAATGATGGAGAACTGAACATTATTACTCTCTAGAGAAAAAAAGGCTGTTGTCACTGTGACATTCATTTCAAGAAGGAATAAAAAAGTTACATCATAATTAATTAAAATTACTCCATACGTGTTGCAGGTAGCAAAGTAATATATTTATTAATGATACTAATTTCCTCCTAAAATATGACCATGAATGTGAAAGTTGAGAAGAGGCATACAAATGATTGATATTTTAAAAATTTCCTTTTCAAAGAGTCTGAAGCTCTTTGCTAGACTGGAATATCCTTAATTTGAGAATATTTCAGTTTATAAAAATGTTTTGAAGCGTGATCATAATTGCTATACAAAAGGAATTGCTACTCCTGGTCAAGACTTTTTTTTTGGTAATTGCTACTGGTAATTGCCCTGTTTTCTTTTAAAAAAAAGAAAAGTTAACAGAAAAATACAGACATATAGTGCTTAATTGGATGGGCTGCTGAAAACAAGAAATGTTCAGCTTGTTCCACTCTTGAAGTCTACAAACTGCCTGCATTTCCATGGAAGCCGTGTTTTGTGCATGAGGTGCAAATCAGCCCCCCTGTGAATGTTGCAAGACCAGAAACTCTTGGAGCATCGCTTTGAAACAGAACTTGATTTAAAACAAGGCAAAGTTTTCCTTTCTCAAAACAACTGTAAAGTTTTTATTTTTGAGTGAAAACAGATGAGAGGGCTTTCAGAAGTGAAAAAAAAAATGTCTCAGGGAAGGGAAGTTCTAATAACTAGGCTAGAGCTTTCATATCAAGCTGCTAAGGCTGCTAATATCAGAGAAGATCTTGGCAGCTGTGGAAATTACATGACTAGTTAATTGTTGTATGAGAATGCATCTGTCAGGTTAAAATAGAAATTTTGAAGACTATATCTTTAAACTAGGGTCCCAAATTATGGTGAGCCTGGGCATTAGCTTCTATTTAAATTTCAAAAGATGTCATAATTTATTTATTTATTATTCTCTGACAGTCAACAGTAAATAGTATGTTTAAATTTAGGAACTTACAAGATGTTTCAGATGCTAAAAAAAACCCACAACAAAGGAAAAAAATAATACAGGAAAGGGAATGTGTATATTCTTGACTTCCCTTTTTGGTCTTTCATTTAATAATAAAGAAAATTTTGGTAGTTACTAATTTTGAGAGGAAGACATAATTTTAAACAGCTTAACCAAAAGATATAAATATTTCTTAAAGGTTCGAAATACTGTTTTTATTAAGCTTTGTGAGTCTTCTACCCAAATATTAATTTAATAACAAATACAAGAAATTCTGCAGGTCTAGATTTTTGCCCATACAGAATTATTTGCAGAGTTGGCATCTAAATGCAAACTTTTTAAAACATAATAAATACCTGTATGAATATGCTGACTATTTGTTAGTCGTATCTGTACTGGCAGAGAAGTGAATGGACTAGGGAGGCCTTAAAGGCTACTTAAGTTTCTGTACTTACTACTTTCTAAATTTAGCTATAAATCTTTTTTGTTTGGTAAGGGAAGGTTTTCAGAGAAGTCCAAGAGCTTTTTGTAAACTATTTACTTTTATATTATATTTGACCCATAAGCCTACAAAATGCCTTGTATATATTTGGTGTTAGGTTTGAACTAATAAAAACTAACTTTAGACCTGAGTAGTCTGCATAAGCTACACTGTATGAATGAGATCTGGCTGACAGCTTCGCTGCTTTGTTGTCTGCATAGTGAAGAAAATAGATTGCCTGTATTTCCAGGGGCTGATTGTATTTGCAGATACATGGAATAAAAGTATGTGGTACTGTCACTATTACATTAAAAAAACCAAGGGCAGAAAGAGACAATGTACTGAAACTTCGAGTTTTGTGCCTAAATTATGTTAGTTGTTTAACTCCTATTATAAAAATAAGAATTAGAATTTAAAATAGAGCAAGGGAACAAGGAGGCACTGTAAAGCAATTAAGATTTCTATCCTATCAGATGTCTTTGTTGCAGAACTTGATATTTGTTTTAGAGTGTATCCCTTTTCTGAAGATCAAGGATATGTTCTTTCATTCTCTTGCTGCATGGAAAATAAAGTGAGGTATAAGCGTTTGCTTATGTGTAACTGTTTCATTCCCAGAAACTCCTTTAAAATTACTTAACTTAAAAAAAAGACTTTCAAAATGGTATCAAATTAGGAGGTTTTTTGTATATTTTAAAATGAAAATATTCATCTTCTTGAGTGTGAACATTTTTCAGCATCTGGAGTCAATTACTAGAGTATGGCATTCTTTGTAAGTCAAATGTGAGATAGCAATCAGTCTTTTAACTCCATAAAATCTGTTAAAGGTGACATAGGAACATAAAAAAGTGCATGTGGGGAAGCGTAGAGAAGAGGCTTGACTATAAAAGGAGCAGTAGGGTTTTTTACCCATTCTTGAAAATTGTACTTTTCAGATCTTACAGACTTTCAAGTCTTTCAGAAATCAAATATAGCTGAAAAATAAGTGATGTGTATGTGTTGATAGTTCTTGAAGCATTTTTGTCCCTCTGAAGCCTGTTCAATTCATATGGTAAAATTCTTTTTTTGTTGTTGTTGTCAGTCAGAGGTGACAGCACTACAGTCAGGTTTTTAAAATCAGAAGGAAGTGTACTTAGCATTTAAATTTTCCATTTATTTGATGTGAAGAGCTGCAGTACCAGAAGTTAAACTGACTGAAGGTTGTCTCAGCATTATATTTGGGGAGAGGCTGTGATGTCTAGAGCTGTTGTTGATTATCATAATTTCTGCAATTCCCTTGTAAAGTTTCAGAAAGAAAAGGAAAAAAACTAGAAATGTTAACATAATACAGTGGTATAAAAAAGACTAGTACCTTAAAGTAATTGAGCTTTTCATTGAAAGATGTTGCTCAGGGACAAATCCATTAAGACATAGAATGGAAAGATTAATATGTTGATATATAGGAGCTACACTGCTTTTTAAAACAAATATAATTGGGCCAAATGTCTGATTATCAAGTCCGTATGCTTCCTTCTTATGTAAGTAATTTATTTTTCTTCCTTAAGCAGGGTATATGCATATGACAGGACTAGGAACAGCAGCTTTCTGAAGCTCCAGGTCGCCTGTGCTATGCTACTGTAGCGTGTCAGTTGGCACAATGCTACAGCACATGCATCCCAGCAACTCTGGCTCTGTTGTGGAATATTTGCAGGCAGGTGGTCCCCTGGTAGCTCCATGTGGATAAAGATGTGTCTTAGGTACACTAAGTGACAGTGTGTCCCAATGCCTTTTCACTGTAGGGTAGGTCCTGATACTGTACAAACATTACCTATACTTGCAAGGTCTGCATGTAGATCCACCTGAACGTGAGCTCATTTTTAATAAATCTCCCCAACATAATTAAAATGCAGAAAATTGGCAGAGGTAAGCCAACAATTTATTTCCAGAAGGTTACTCAAAACTTCTTTTCAAGAGTATTAGGCATACCTGAAAAGGTGTTGTAGGAGCTTGATATACTGGTATGCCATATACACAAAGTGTGCTGTCAAAATACTTAGCAGGACAGTTCTTAGAAGGGATTTTGTGGTGGTAATTCAGGAAAAATGAAGTGAAATAAACTATTTTATATTGTTAGAAAAGCTGCTTCTTACCTGATCCTGAATTTAAAGCCATTTTTTGTCCATTTGAACTAAATTGGGATTTAACGCTTAGTTTAGATGCAACCTCATTACTTCTTATTGCTCTTTCTATACTTTTGATTCAGCTTTTAAATAGAAGTCTTCATCTTCCAGTGTCAGATTTTCTAGATATGTGAGAAGGCCATAAGGATAGCAGGAAGAAAACTGTTACTGTTCATTTTGACAATGATTTAGCTTGCTGCATATGTTTTTGTGAGAGAGAATTACATGCAGCGGTGAAAGGTTCAGAGAAGTTTCTCACTAACCAAGTAACTGGAAAAAATGGAAAATTTTTGTCACAAAAAAGTGACTGAGCATCTATGTTCTTTGGACCAGTAGAGCTCTAGAAATTTGCTTTGAGAAGGGGATTTATGGAAGCTGTTAACAGAAATGAAGAATATGAACATGTGACTGGGGCTCATGCATGAGTATCAGATCCTACATACTTGACTTGGTTTTATTTCTGTTTCGCCTTGTTTATTTGTTTTGAACATCTGTGAGATAAGAATGACTAGAGATTCCAAGCAAATTAAAAAACCCCCAACAGACCCCCTCCTTACAAACAAACAAAAAAACCCAAGCATCCCCCCATTACCCTGTTGCTCCAAACAAATGAGAAAGTGGCTCATAAGCTGTAAATATAGTTAGCTTTCACGTAAGAATGTCAAATGCAAGTTGTTGGAATTTGGTAGGAGTTTTTTTGTTTGGTTCCCTCCGCTCCACCCCCACCTTCCCCCCCTTCTTAAAGTATGATAACTGTCATGGACAAATGCCTCATCTGACAGATTTAGGGGTTGGTTACAGCAAATAACGTACTTTCTTTGTTGTGGAGTAGTGGTAAGCTTAGAATTGAATTTAGTTTTTGTATGCATAACCAATTCCCTTAAAAACAAGTAACGAACAGCCAGAAGGGTGGTGGCTTGGATGTAGGTATTAATACTGAGTCATTTCAGAAATTGAAATGATGAGCTGGAAGCATCAAAATTTTTTTCTGAGCAGAACTGGTTTTAAGCAGGAATAATTGTAAGGTTCTAAGTAAAGCAAGCAATAACAGCTGTTCTAAGGATTGGATGAAGAGAGGAAAGATTTAGCCCAGACTGAGAGGAAAGTGCAGGAGGCAACAGAGATGGCAAATAAACAAACACAATGAAAAGTTAAGTCCAGCTATTAAAGCATATTGTTTTTGGCATACATACATACATACATACATACATATATATATATATATGGTTACCATTCACCATCCCTAACCTTTCTTGACACCTTAGCATGTTGGATTTCAATAGCTTGGCTGTACATTGTAGCAGAAAACTGGGTGGTTGGGGACTGGTACTTCAGTGCAGGAGTCAGGAAAGATGTAACTGCCAATAGAGGCAGTTACACAGGAACCAAGACAGTACCTCTTTTTTCCTTCCAGAATAAAACACCTTTTTTCATCTGCCTTCTACTAATTTATGGAGTGTGGAATGGAGTGGTGGTAAGGAAACAGTTCTCCTTCTGTTCTGTGGAGAGGCTTGGGGGGAGTCTAGAATTAGCTCCATCAGTCACAAGGAGGACTGATCTAGTGTTGGCCCTTCCTTGTGTAATTGGATGAGATCTGTGTTAGAACAGCTAGTGTTTTGTTAGCTCTTTAACTGCATCTCTTCCTCATTTGTCTATGAAGTGTATATCTTACAGTAGTAAATTTTGCATTGGGACATATCCAGTGTATTCTGCTTTTAAACTTTCTCATACCTCTTGAGTGATGTTTGGGAATACAGTGTAGCTGATTGCTTGGATTAGTGGTAACTTCTGTGTGGTACAGTTTTAAAGAAACAAAAACAAAAGGTATAGCTTCAGCAATCTAGGACTGAGCTTGTTTGAAAAAAAATAAAGAATAAAGAAAAAACCCCACCACCACCCCAAGCCTCTTTCCAAACCTACCCAATGGTTCCTTAAATTTGAAAGGGTCTTTCTTTAATGTTGAAAGCAATGATGGATCAAAATGGCTGCTATTTCTGGTACACAAAAATTGAGCATAACTGGAATGAACTGATAAAATCAAATAAAGGCTATGGAGAGTAGGTGTGGGTGAAATGATTCTGTTCTTAAGAGTGGCAGACTGCAGTTGCATTGTGTCCTCTGCACCTGAGAAAGAATTTGTCTGCATAGTATAATGTGATTCTGCTCATATTAGCTCTGTGCATTTTAGTGATTTTTTTTTTCCTTGTGAATTTTAAGTGTATTTTTGTACATTTTATTAGTTCTCTGAAAACTATTGAGAAGGTTAATTAAAATTATCAGTTTAATTTATTTCAGATTAATGCACTTCCATCAAGAATCATACAGAATTTTGTATATTGTCTTTTCTCTGTACCACAAAACTTAAACCTCCCAACATTAGTATTCATGTTTTTTAGAGAACACACTTTGTATGTAATGCTGTAATTAAAATATTTCAAATTTTAAAAGTATTTCCATTGAAGTACCTTTGGCTAGTTATTCAATTTTAGTAGGTAAAAGTCAAGACTTAAACTTTTTTAGTTTGCTTCTGAATTAGTTTTGTAATATTTGAGTGTGAATGACGTCTTTGTTGTTCATTCAATTTTTTTGAAATTCTGATGTTCAGAAGAGCCTAGCCTGGCAGTTAAAAAATGGCTTTTGACAGCAATTTTTAGTAGCTTCCAGTTGTGGCGAGAGTAAAGAAGAGAAAAATAAAGCATTAAAGGCAGTTGCCGTGTTGGAACCCAAATAGTTATTGCAGTCCGATCTCAGAGGCTGATGCAGGTAGAACATTCCCCCGTGGCAGTATGACAGAGGTGTTCACTACACTCTGGCCTGTAAAATCATTCAGTTGATCACCTTGTCAAACCAGATGTGTAAACTGAGGGCTTTGTTCCTTAGTAGTGTGAAAGAGTGAACGAGTAAACTGAAACTAGAATATTTCTATAGTCATGAGGTCATTATCCTAACCAGGCATAAGTTGGTGGGATAAGTGGAAGAGGGCTGGCATCTGCACGACTGCCACCACTCTGCAGCTGGGCGTTACGGTATCATGGTGCTGTGGAGGCTGCAGTAGAGATTTGAGCTGCACGGCAGGGGATGTGAGTGTCTTCTGGCACATAAGGATCAGAGATCAATATCCTCTGAAAACCCCAGCCTGTGAAGGAAAGGAAGTTCATGTGAGCATCTCCTTTGGTGTACTACTAGTTGGACATTCTTTCTGTGTATCTGAGTTGCTCTTGGACTGAGCTCTCTAAGTCCAGGAGGCACAACCGTTTTCTGTTAGACTTGATTGCTTGAGTTCATCTCTGTCTGTCAGTGAAGCAAAACAGATGCCTCGTGATTAAAATTAGCAAGGCAATTTCTGTTTGAGTTTCTAAATTTGTTGCAGACAATGAAATTAAAATCAGTCTTTTCTTGGGGGGACTGATTGCCACTGGAAGGAATTTGAATTTTTATTTGTAATACTAGCTTTAGAATACAGCTAATTGGCATATGCTGGAATGTTCTTACACTTGACATTTAAAATCTAAGTAACACTGATAAAAGAAGTATAAGTAAAAAATTATAGTGGATAGAAATAAATCCATTTTACAATTTGTGCTACTGTAAATGATCAGAGCTCTAATACAAGAAAGATGTATTCAGGTATATTATTGTTCACTATAATTCCTGTCTATACATATATTCTTTTGTGCGCCTGTTAAACATGATCTTAACATGAAGCCCTTTTTCTCCTAACTCAAAAGCTTTCTCGAAGTTGATGAATGCCATACATAATGGTAAGTTATATTAGAATCTTTTTCAGAGGTTCATTTATCACAAAGGGTAGCCTTTTGTGGAAAAGCCTGATTGAAGGTCTGCATATTCTATGGATTGGGTGAAATACAGGTCTGCAGTGCGTCAATTGTTCAGTACTTGAGTGAAAACTTTTGTAGATTGTCTGCAGGAGCCTGATAGGTCAATAGTTCCTCTGTTCTCTTTTTATGATCTTTTTGTATGTGTGAAGTAAAACGATAACAGTTTTATTCCAGTTCTGAGATTCTTTTCTTTAATTTTGTGAATAGTGTTTTCTAGTCCTTCTTCTGTGCTCCATTCATAGGTGTGTTATAGTGGTGTCTACCTCAGGCATTCTCCCACTTCCCTTCCTGACTACTTAAATTACTACAAGTAATGCATGTGAAGGTAGCCTTGTTTTGTCCATTCTTTGTTCTGACAGCCTGATGCTGCTCATTTGTGTCACTGATAACAGAACTATCAGTTTCAGAGGGAGCAATATTGAATCTTTAATGTGTCTAATGGCTGTTTCCCTTTAGTATTCAGTATTGGCTTTGTACCCCTGTTTCTGTGTTCACTCATAGCCAGTGGAATTGAAATACCTTATTAAATTAGAACTTGGTTTACTTTTTCAAGGCTATTGTTAGTTTATAGGAAACAATCATAGCTATATTCACAAGTTACTGAAAGATTTAAAACCCTCTCATGAGGCTAGTTTTGAAGATTTTCAAGTTTGTTTCTCACTGTGATATTTAATTGGTGTCAGGTGATCTGTTAATAAAATTTGGAATATTTTTATCTGTTTGTGCCAGCCAAATAAAAGTTTTCTTACTGCTGTGCATGTGTGTTAGAAGAGCAGTGCTGTATGGATTGCTAATTGTATTGACTTGGAATGCAGCATATGCAAAAGAATTGAAATGTTTGAAACTTTGCATGGTCAAGTTTTTTGCATTTAAAGCTAGCAGGCATTAAGGTTTTATAGAACTTTTGCTTTTTACACTGTCAGAGCCATGTTAGCCCCTGTTAGGTAGATGTCTACAGTGGTGGGTCTCTTAAATAATAGAAATTTTAATATTGCCTTAATTTTATATTTCGTAGTCTCCATGTGGTGAGAAATATTGAAATTTCTCTAGATTTACTTTGCTTTAGTAAAATAGGTTTAGCTTTTTTCCTTTTGATATAGGGTTTCCCTCTCACTCTCCCAGGTTTACAGTGCTCTGAAGCAGCTTTGAGATGAAGGAAAGCAAGCTCACCATTTTTCTGAACAAAAATAAAACATCTGAAGGGTATCTGACAAAGTGTGCTGATTTTGGACTTGGTGAGTTTCTGCTGTTTTATAAGCAGAGCCTTTTTGCTGTTTAATGTTGAAGAGGTATAGATTCACAAGAGGGTGCAGAATAGAAATCGATGGAATGCCATTCATGTCTTCACATCGCACTGTTTGGTATTTTAAACTAATGGCATATATGGTTGGAAGGGCATATATTGCCAAACAACAGTAATGCTTTATATAACTTACTGTTGTGGAACAGCATAACGGTAGCTACATGTTTGTTTTAGAATGGTGTTTGGACAGGATTTATCATCTAATTACCTTTTTTTGGGGTGGTGGGGTGGTGGTGGTGATGTTTCATGGTACTTTCTGACATTTAAGTTGGTTACTTTTTTCCCCCCAGTATTGCCTTTCCCTCCTTCCCTCCTTCCCCCCACCCCAGTATTGCAGGGCTCTTGTTTTGTCAGAAGCATGTATCTGGGTGAAATCAGTGAGGGTAGGTAAAAATTTTGGTAATATGAACAGCAAGAAAAGATCTTGTCATGTGTGTTTATATAGGATGAAAAGAAAGTATTAAAACTTGAGATAAGTATTTAAATAAAGGAAGATAATTTACTCCAACAGCATATTCAGATTTATGACTCAGGTAATGCTGAAGATTTTAAATATCACTGTCAGTAAGAGTTTTGTTGGAGTCTGTGTCAGGGGCTTGTTTTTTCATTGCAAAGTTTAAGCTGGCTGCACATCAGCAATAAAGTACCAGAAAGAAAACCTATGAGTTTTAGTTTGAGTGGAAACTTTGGAGCAGAGAGGTTTATTTTTAATAGTTTTGCTATAAAGGTGGTGGGCAAAGCCCGTCAGTTAAAATTTGGTGCTGACAAACTATGAAGGTGGGAAGATAATGGCTGAAATATTGAGCTGGTTTGAAAGGGTCTAGTCCTAAAAAAGAGGACTAGAAAACAGAGTAATGAAAACTGCTCCATTAAGATGCCTGCTTTAATAGAAAGGAGTCAAGACACTTCAAGGCAGACAGGGGCACATTGCAGTTTCGCCACTAAGATATTTGGTGTACTCAGTGCTGTGTTTTGCAATTGTATAGTCAATTTCTTGTATTTTTCATGCTTGTTTCAAAACCTTTTTCTAAAAAACCACAAAATTTGCAGTTGAGAGATGTAAAGTTGTCACTGCTGTTCACTGTGTGGTAACAATGTGCTTTGTGTTTCTCAGTTGTACTCTGGATCTGACAGTCAAACTTTTGTGACTTGACCTTGCAGTCTTGTCTCTTCTGCTATGGGTCTACCACTGAAAAGGAGCAAGAGGGAGATATATATATGTATATATATCTGTATATGCATGCATATACATATAGAGCATACAAATCTCATGAGAATTTTAGTGCATACTTTAAAGAAAGACTTTGGGAATTGATGGCCTGATTATTTTATGATCAGTTCTGATCCTTCACCCCCACCCTGTTGTTGAATGCATTTCTGATTGATTGTAGATAGCTGTACAGTCAGGGGTTTGAACGTAGGGATGGGAGTAGACAGAAGAGATTAACAGAACATCTTTTGGCTGGCTGAGCTGCCAGGGATTTGGGGTTACTTATAATGGAGTTTGATAGCAGACTTCAGGTCTTTGCTGTATATTTTGGTTATATGATCATGGATTCACCATGTATATGTCATATTGTCATTCTGGATTGCATTCCTCAGTTGTGTCAAGGTTCTTGTCAAGTATTTTGGTGTTCGTCTATAAATCCACTCTACAGTGTTCTCAAAGGGAGTAATTGTGGCAGTCTGCCTTCTGTCAGTAGGTATGAAAGTGGAACAACTGTTTCAAAACAGTTAGAAAACCAGTTTTTGAAAACATGTACACTTGTATCTTCCCTCCTCCCCTCTACCCCCAGCAGTGTGTATTCTTTGGGTATTTTGAGTCTCTGGGGTTTTTTAACTTCTACCTCATCATGGAGAGTACTCAGACTGCCCTTTGTGAAAGGAAACCATTGACTGTTGATCTGTGACAGGCTACTGTGGCTCCATCAAAAAAGGATGCCTAGTCACTGAAAGGGTGGGAAATGGTAGCTTGTTATCCAGCTGCAGATCAGTAACTTTCATTTCCATGCACTTCTAGAACAGTTACTGTAGAATCTTGCAGAAACCTATCTGAAAGTGGATCCTACTGCTTTCCTCATCACCAGCAGGAGAATAGCTTGATTATTTGATTCTTAGGTTTCAGATTTCTTCATGAAGGAAACATTGGCCCTAGGATCCAAGCGCATTATCTCATAATTTGAAGTGAAACATTTTTGCTAGTGTGGCAGTTTCAAGTGCAACTTTCTGCTCCTTTTAGAAAACTGTCAAAAATAACCTGGTTTTGTTTGCCTCTGTTTTGTTTTAGATTTGCTTTAGTTTATGATCATATTGCAAAATAATGTAGTGGGGTACTTCTTCCACTGTTAATATTGCACTGGAATAGAACATGTTCTTGTGTAATGGAACTTAATCAGCTTTTTTCTACATGTTTAGTTACTAATTAATGGACTGCTTCATGCAAAGACATTCTTTTACTTTGCACTGTATAGAAAGTTGCCATGGTTTTAGGGGAGACTTTTTGAGATTACCACACAACGTGAAGGTACTGAAAATGTGTTTATAGCTTCAGTTTGTAAAGAAGTGTAAAGAAGTTCTTGTTCTTGTTCTTATAACTCAAAATTTCCTTTTATTTCAATGAATTCTACTATGAGTCCCCTTGAGGCCGTTGTCCCTGCCCCATGCCCATCTGTCCTCCCCCAAGCAGGAAGGTTTTATAGTCCTGTGCAACTTCTGTGGGCCTGCAAAGTTTACATTTGAAAAATAGCTGCTTTGACCATATTCTGCTTATTGCTGAAGTTTTAACAAAATGCTAAGATGAGCAACCTACGACAGATATCTCAGATAACTTCTTCTTTTCACAATTGTAACAGTTTCAAATTACTGACCTGCAAAAGAAAACACAGCTTTAGGGAGACCATTTTATGAACTTCCTAAGGACGCAGTCTAGATGTTGTCTGTCTTGATTTTGGCCCACAGTAAGCTTTAAGTCTGGTTTACAGAAAAAGTCGAAAACGCTTATGTTCCAGTAATAGGAACGGACAGTGTATGGGTACAAAAGGAACCACTGCTTGTTTTTTTGTCTCTTGCTGAACTAGGCAGTCACCAGCATCAGAAGGGAATGTAAGGGAGCTGGATAATGGAGGGAGCTGTAGTACTAGAAAATAAGAGCATTTCATAGCTAGATACAGAAACTATGGTGGGAAAACTTAGTGTATTGATGTCATCTGTGAGATGCAACACTGTGGCTATCCAGAATTTAATCTGTTTTGTTAATTCTTCTGCTCATGAACTACTTACTTTTCAGATTTTGAATAAAACCACTAAAATTGTTCTGTATGTCACCTGGTGTATATTGCTAGTTTTGATATTTTGTTTTTCACTGTTCTTGAAGTGCTTTTACTTCCTCTGTTACTGATTTGGTCATTGTGCATAAAGAATGCATTTTTTTCCCCAGTCTGCATTACCTGATGCGTTGCCTGTTCTATAGTACTAGCTTTTTGTGCTAAGCAGGCAGTTACTTGTTGTCCAGAAATACTTTTTGTTTTTGCAGTTGCCTTTTTGTTAAGGCTTTCACTCCAGCAGTGCAGGCTACATGTGCATTTTATCTGTTAGAACCTGAAGTCAGTGTTCTGCAACTGTGTTAGTGGTGTCATGCACAGTCAGGTTTTACCTGAACAGTATTACATGTCCATTTCCACCTGGAGCTGAAGAATTGTGTTCTGGTTAAAGTGCTGAAGATTGTATTTGACCATGCTATTTATACCTCTGGCAAATTACGCAATGCCATTCATTACACATTACAGCTGCTCGGCTTTTCACTAATATGGGAAGGACTTCAACGTGTTTTGTTTGTTTTAAACATGAATGCAGAGATTTGTTCAGGTTTTCGTTATTATTCCTTCCTGATCCAGAAAGTGATTTATCTCTCCCCAAACCCCAAAGGACAACTTAGTATGTCTGAGACTTTTCAAATATGTATTGTCTTGGCTTTCTAACATGGTACAAACATAGTTTTTATACAGGTGTTTTTGCAATGGAGTGAAAATCAAGAATTTATTTGAATGTTCAGCATACAGTTCTTACTTGAATGCTGCATGGAGTAATATCTTGGTTGCATGACTAGTTTCAGAAGGTGCATGTACTTTGTGTTAAGTAAGGGATTGCTAAATGGAAATACTTATCCCAAATAGAGTGTGCAGATAGGTCATACTTGTCCTGTATTTTGCAAGCAATAAATAGTGTTTTTAATACTACTACAACAACTAGCAAAAAGTATTAGCTTACCTCATTCCACTGGCAAACTAATTTGCTGCTTGTCTTTCTTTTGAAATATTTTTTTGCCTGTGATTTCCAAACTATCTGCTTGTATTCCAGAATTTTATTTTTAAGAGGAAGAATAAACCTTATCATTAAAATAGAAGCAGCAGAAGCTCTGCAGTTATTAAATATGTAAAATTTTTAAAAATCAAGAATAAAAAAAAATCTACAGTAGCTGTAAAATTTTGGAGTTGTTTTCCCTTTCTGGCAAAATTCCCTTCATTTTTATTACTTGTCTCTCACCAAAAATTTTGTTTTCTCCTCTCATTGCTATTGATGTTTTATGAGAGTGATAGTATTTGTGGTGATGAGCTCGTATGGTTTACTCATAGGTGTTGTGATATTTCATTATTTTTACTCTTAAAATTTATGGTTCCTGAAGCCTGATAATTGCATGAGAATCTCATATTTTTCAAGAAGGTTTGTATATTTAATTGTTTTAATGCAGTGAAAAAACAAAGGGTCAAATCTCATATTTTTTTATTAATTTGAAATAATTGATTAAAAGCAAATTGAAAAAAATAATTCAAGGACCTGGGTTATATTTCAATTTTTGTGGTTGTAGTTAATGTCACATTTAAGAGTAGACTCAGTAGCAAGGCTGTTTGTTAATCATGTTCATTTTGGTGGTGTGTAGGGACAAATTAGAGCGGGATCCATAAAATGTGCTGTCTAGTTAGAGGATCCAACTAGAACTGGAAAAAGGTCATAGCAAAGTGAACACTTCAAGGATCTTAACTGCTAGTAAGACTGGAACTGTAGGTTTTGGGGATGGTGACAAAAAAACCGCCACAACCAAAAGAAACAAACTGAAAACAAGGAGGGGGAGGTGTGCTAAGTGGAAAAAGATACGAAGGTCAGTAAGAAAACTGAGCAGGTATGGAATTGCTCTATGATGAAGAGGGTGGGGAGAAGATAAGCCACTAAACTTGGTTAGGCAGGAAAAAAGTGTTGTCGCGATGTGTCTTCAGCTGCTTTTTCGTATCTTCTTTCTCTACTGGGTCTGGCTTATTTTCTCTTCCGTTTTTCTTGACAGTTAATAGAGTCAGGGAATTTAAGATGCATCAGTGTTTGCATATTATATGTGGGTTTGGATGATGTTAGTCTCCCTTGACTGCCTGTGCTCAGAGGGATATCTGGGTGGCGAGTGGTGTTTTAACATTGCGTATCTTCTTATTGTCACTGCCTTCTTCAAATCATTATTTGTATGAGTGACAAACTAGCTCCACCCTTTGCCTTCTAACTGGCATTTCAGTTCTGTTGCTTTTTTTGATCTAACCATGTTCATTCTACTTCTGTTTACTCCCTGTGGCACTCTTCCTCTAACTGCAGTTCAGTGCTACCATGCTTGATATTCCTTGGCCAGCTGACAGCTCACTTATCTAATGCACGTGGAGCCTAACGGTTTCATAGACAGGTACTACTTCTTGTCCTGGGCTTCTGGTCAGTAGGGTTTTTTTTCCCAACCTCTATAATGAACTTTACCCTGCATGTAGATGAACAGAAGTAATGGCTTCACAGAGTGGTATGAACTCTTCCTATTTAAATTGCTAACTTACAAGTCTGACTAATGTTAACGTGTTTAGTCGTTTATTTGTTGGCTGTTCTAGCAGAAATGTTAGTCAAGCATTTGTATAGATCATGGATGGAATTTTAGTTTGTGAATAAATGAAATACCACCAGTTCTATTGGCAAATCTGAGTACTTTGTCCTCAGACTTGCTGTCAATATTTTTCTGAAAAGGCACAAAAAAGTTCCTTAGTTGCCAAAATTACAGTTTTGGACAAATGTATGTTGTTTAGTAACATTTATTTTAAAGTTTAAAAGTATTTTTTCCATTTGTATGGTGTGTGTTCAGTTATATAGCCCAATACTTCATTCTTTACTTAACAGTAATACATTGAAAGAACAAACTCTGATAGCAGACTCAGTTGAAGGCAGGCATTTTAGCCAAAAATTCTGCCACTGTTAATATTTGAGCAGTTTGTAATGCACATAAATATTGGATTTATTACACATGTTTTACAAAAAGTTAAAACTGAATCAATCTGTTTTCCCTGAACTGTAGAATGTTAAATGACAAGTGCACTTTTATCAATCAGCATGGTTAGAATTTCTACACGGGAGCTTTCTGCATTACATATTAAGTGATCTTGTTTGTCTTGATTAATTTTCTACTGCATATTTACATGGTTACTAGTAAACAGAGGGAGGGGGAGAGAGAGAGATGCATGTAATCGTTTTTGTAATTTTTTTCAGGTATTTTTAGCAGCAATGATGTAGCAGTATCATTTCCAAATGCAGTATCTGGCTCAGGATCTAGCACTCCCGTTTCCAGTTCTCATTTACCTCAGCAGGCTTCAGGCCACTTGCAGCAAGTGGGATCTCTATCACCTTCAACTGCGCCTTCTATTACTACAGTTGTTGCTGCAACTCAGGTAAACTATCACAAGAGTTTAAGATAGAAAACCATGTTACTGATCTGCTTATTTTCAATGTTAAAAGAAACTGTAATTTGTTTGGAAAATAGGTTAATAAACATGATATTTGTTTTGAAAGATTGTAGTTTCTAGAAGTTCCCTATACTATTACATAGTCTTATTTCGTAGACCACATAGATTTTTTTTTTTTTTTTAAAAATGTAGCCTGAGGAAGTGCTTAGTAATAATGACTTTATTATGACTAGTAGCATAAATGCTGGTTGCAGTTCATCAGTGTTCCAATCAATTTTTATCAGAACATAAGAAAGGATTTTAAAAAGTAAAGTATGTAAAGTTTTCCATGTTTTATGCAAAAATGATGGTATCAATTAAAGAGTTGATTGTTCGGGAGTTTTAACAAATGGACAACTAAGCTAGCCCTGGCAAAGAGATGGCCAAGGCTGACATCTTGGTAACAAATGAATGTTGACATATATGTTATAGTTTTGTATTTGAAGAGTCATGTAAATGAAGATCCATAGTCCATGTTTGATGGTGAAGGAATAAGGGAGGCATGGGAGAAGTGCAGAAGGGTAGCATAGTTAAAGTAATGAACCAGAAGAAGTACCTTTATGAAAGTATTTTGTATGGATATAAGCTGGACAAGATTACATTTATCAAGATAAGACAGTATGAAGTTATAGTTGTAGAAAGTCACCACGATTAGTGTGTAAGTATGGAGGAATACTACACTATACATGATGATTTAATACTTCTTGTTTCTTGTACTTTTCATTTTCTGATGGGAATCTCTCTTAACATTGAATGTATCAAATAGATATCATTTGTGTGCTTGTAAGCAATGAACTTGTAATTTATCCACAGTGATCCAAGATAGTGGATATAAACATGAATTAAAATCAAGCTTAATATGTGTGTGTGTGCACAAGCAGGTGTACATCATGCATGGACAGCAGAAATACTGTGTGAAGACCAACACAGATTACAATTCAATATCAGATAGCAAATGTTCTTATACGTGGCAGTTCATATTTTTACATCATTCTTCTGGACTGTTTTTCTAAAGAAATAAGGTAGTTTCACCCAAAATTGAGTGACATCTCTTTTGCACAAATTGATAGAAACTTCTTTAAAGAAATTTATTTAAAAGCTGGTATTTTAGTACGTTCTCTATTTTTTTTCATTTCCAAGGATGATTACACATTCTAACTCACTGACAACACTTAGACTGAACAGTTGGGAGTTAAGGGTAAGAGTTGTGTCATAGTTTAGTAGCAGATTAAAAGTTTTAAAAAACCCCAAATAAGTCAATGCTCAGTTTTCACAGAGGAGAGGTTTGCCATCAGTCTTGGAAAGACTCTGTCTTTTGTACAGCTCGACTTATTCATAAATGATCTGGGGAAAGGAGGAGGAGGAACACACACCAAATTTGCTGATTATGCTGGGTTATGCAATGAGCCATTATGAAGATCAGCTGTCAGAAACTGCTGAAAGACCTCACCAGCCTGTGTTGACAAGGTGGTAAGAGGGCAAATAAAATCAATGTTAAAGGGAAAGGACAGTTTCTATTCAAAACAGATATGGTACATGCCAAAAGAGGTACAAGAAGAACCATGACAGTGAACAATGGCAATGAACATCTTTATAAGAAGTGAGTAAATAGTGAGGTACTTGTGGCCTCAAAAAGAGACACTGAGATGGGGTAAGACAAAGGTCTGTAAAATCAATTGACATGGAAAAGTTAAATAAGCAAGAGTTGTGCACTATCACTTCTATTTGTTAACCTCTGTCAGAAGATAAACAGGTTGAAAAAGCAATCGGACAAACCCCATATTTATGAGTCAGGAAGAGAAATACCATAGGTTTTTTTTCCTCATGTTGTCACAAAAAAAAAGATAAATATACCCTTGGAGATGGACCTTGTCTTAGTGTTTAGCTGAACTAGAGAGCCCTCCATAGGTTAACTGCTTAAAATTCCTGTCCTTCCTTTGTCTTTGTTTCTTGAGAGTTGCCTTGGGGGCTTTTTTTTCATCCCCAGAGAAGCAAAAAGTTTAGTATCTTGCCTCACTACGAAACTTGTTTTTAAGTGGTCACTTATTTACTTGTCAGGATCTTTATTCACAGGTACTACGATTTAAAGAGACTTTTGGTCCTGAGATATACAGGGAGATTGAAAATGTGAGTTTTGGTTGACAGCCTTAGAGGTAATCTCCTGTATTCGAATTAACAAAGTCCTCCACTGCTTTAGTGAGTCTTTTTTCAGTGCGTAAGGTCTGTACTAGTTCGAAGAGATTCAGTCAGGAGAGCCAAGTATACCATACATTTTTTTCTCCACTTGAAGCAACCATTTTTGTCTTTATCTCTTCCCCCACCCCCCACCCCTTCCCATTTAGCATAAATGACTGATTATATGTCAAGGGTTAGGGTTTACCTACTTAGTTCTGCAAAGTTTCATCAGACTGCTGTGTCTTCTTACTGGGCTCTTGTGGATGTATTCTCAGTGTTTACCTCCCTCCTGACCATGGAAGTCTTCAAATAAGAGTGTCCTAGTATGTTTCTTGTGTAATGTTCTGATTAAAAGAAAACCATCATCCTAGGTTAGAAGCTAAGGTAAGCTTGGTGAAAAAGGAGGTAAAAAGTAATAGTTAAAAAATTAGGTTTTACTTAAACAATGGGTTAAGAGAGCAAGTATGACCAAGTCTTGTCTCCTTAGTTACTTGGTTAGCATATATGCAATCAGAATAGTGCTAAAACTTGGAATAGCCTCAAAGATGTGCTGCTAAGGTGCATCCTGTAAGATTTCAGCTGTTTTCTTACATCTCTGTTGGGCACTTGTAACTATGATTTTGGGGACAGCATGAATTTGTCAATTTTTGAAGGATTTTTTTGCATGTCTCTTTTTTTAAAGAAAGGGTGCCTAAAGAGAAGAGCTTGGGAAAAATTATGTTCCCATAGAATTAGTCTCAGAATTAGCTGATATATTCTGAGTAGAATGGCAGGATAGCATCTAGTGCAGAAAATTTTGTTCATAGCGTTAAAAAGAGTGCAAACAATTTAAAACAACTGCCCTAAATTAGGTAATACTGTTATTAAATACTGCTATTAAATGAATACTGCTCAAAATTACAAAATAACTTTAGTTATTTTTAGTAACTTACAGGCCTGTATAGGACTTTGGTGATTAAAACCCCAAAGTGCAGTTTTTTCCTTCAACAACTGAACAACACTGATTTTAAAGCTTAAAAAAAAACCCCAACTGGAAAATCCTGGCTTCTGATTTTTTTCATTCTATTGACTAGTATGATAGTTTCCATACTGTGGTTTTTGTTTGTTTGTTTGTTTTTAAGACAAAAACACAATATGGGCCTTGTTACAATCCCCTTTTCTGCCTCATTTTCTTTTCTCTCATGCCACTCGTAATTTTTATTCCAAACTAATAAATTCAGAAGACATTATGAACTTGTGTTTCATCCTGTGCCATAACTGAATTGAAGTGCTGGTGTTCCTCACCAGGTGGGAACCAGTGGACTAGTAAAAATGCCACTTGCTGGAAATGCAGAGTTTGGGGTTTTTTTATATGTCTTGGGCATAGCCTCAGGTAGGTTACACTGCTTAATTCAATAAGGCTTTATTAGCTAACAATGCATTTAACAATTGCAAAAATGTAGTAAAAAAAGGGATACAGGAGAGAAGGGGTACAGTCCACACAAATATTTGCTCCTGGTTTTCCATGAATCCATGAAGAGCACCGGTTCTTGACGTGGTTGTGGGTACTGCCTATTTTGTATGTAGCAGCAAATTGCAGTATCCCAAACTTCTGTTTTTTCTCTCAGAAGCATCTTTGACTTTCATATGGTTATTAATATGTGCTCTGCTATTGAGAAAAATGGCTTTCTTTCATTTGGATTTTGAATATCATCTTAACTTGTCCCCTTTAAGCCAGGCCACAAGTTGCAGCACTTGAACATTCTATGCTCAGTTTTTATCTCAAATATTTCATAGTGCTTCATAACTACGGCAAAAATGTTTGTCAGCCTATTATGCTGTTCTGTAACAATTTACTGTACTGCTCTTTCTGATAAGTTATTCTTAGTGATTAACATATGTTCATAAAAAAAGCGATGACCTGCGTGTCTCAGTATCTTCTGGTGTTGTACAGCAGGATTTGTTTTTATTCATTTAATACTGTATAATTAAACGTTTGCTTCTTTGATTGGGATTGAGATTGAAATTGCTTGAGCTGTGTGTTCTTTTTGATTACTTAAATTAGTGAAATTACCCTACTAGAGCTCTGTGGTCAAGTGTTTCTGGGGTCTCCAGGTTCTGAATGCAGAATCAAACTGCAGAAGTGGATGTAAAGGTTTTTGACTGGGCTTTCTACAGTCATTGATTGTTAAAGCCATTTAATGATTCAGACTGTATTGCTTACAAGAAAAAAAGTGCATTTAAGTATCTGGTAATCTCATTTCAATAGTGCTTTTACTGGGAGTGGAAATGGCACGTAGTAGTTTGCTTAAGTACTTTAAAATTAATTTGCAGCTCATCAAATTTTTGGGGTTGGTATTGTATTATGTAATGTATGACTGTTACATTATAGTAATCTCAGTTTATTGAGAAATTTTTAGGATTTATTCTTATTTTGAAAATTCAGTATCAGATTTTCACTTTTTAGTTGATATTTTCTTTTCATTCTGCTGTGTGGTGGTATCTCTGCTCTTGGTGACTGTAATAAGCACATCTGTGAGGCAGTTTTGAGCAATATTGCACATACTTGTTACTAACCTCTTCTACAGATACAAAATCCAGAAGATTTTCTTACAGTGGATTTTTTTTTTGCTGCTACTAGATTCTTCTTTCTTTTCTAAGCATTTTTTTTCCCTCTGCAGCTTCTGTTTTATTTTCTTCCTAAATTCCCAACTCTTACTTTATGCACTGTGCTTCCTTTGCCATAGAGGCAGATAAAGAAGAGGGAATACAACAAGAAGTATCTGTAACAGCAGTCCTTGCGACTTGCACAAAGATAGAGAAATAGAATAGTTGCTATTTGTTATTCTTTATGTCCAAGATTTATTTGTGATGGCATGATAGGTCCACTTCAGCATAGTGTAATGAGCTGCTGCCTCCAGGGTGCAGATGTGATAATTGGGAAGGTAGGTGCTGCTGCTCAGTTGCAATTCTGAGTGAAAGAAGTTTGCTTTTTATCACTTCATTGTCCCTTCTAAAGTTCCTTTGGCTTTACTTCCCTTAGGAGCAGTACAAAAGCAGCAGGGTTTTCTTTAGCATTCATATAGAGGTGGTTATCCTCCTTTGTCTGATCCAGCTTCTAGGGGGAGATAAGGCTTATTTTTTTCCAGTAGATTTGGAGTTATTTGTTAACAACAGAGGAATGTGAAAGCTAAGGAATCCTGAGATCTTTTCAGTTTCTGAATGTAGGGCACATGATGTTTCAGATACATCTGTCCTGTGGTTTTTATTTTCTCATTTTCTCAATTAATCTAGTCCCTAATTTTGGATTTCTGTAGTCCCCTGCTCTTTCTCCAAATTACTAGTCTACACTATTTTTAGCCTCCTGTTTTAGTGATTTTTTTTTTTTTTTTCCCCTTGTCATAGTTTAAATCTGCTCATCATTTTGCATTCTATCAAGGGAACTTTCTTGTCCTTTTTATTTTATATTCCAGCACTCATGGGAAAAAAAAGACAGAAAATAGGAACTCTGTTCTTAGTGTTTGTCCCTTTCAACAGAGAAGTTAGGAGCAGTTGTGGGAGCAATCTTATTTATACCTTCCACAACAGGGGTGGAATTATGAAGGAACTTAATAGTATATCTTAGACAAGTAAATGTTTCTTTGCTGAAAATTGAAGTTGAGAGGGGCTTTTGCAAGTCTGCAGGAGAGGGGGTTGGGCATTTTCATGGGACAGTAAAATGCACCTACCTGATTGATATTACTTCCAAGTTTACAGTTGTAACCTCATATTATGGATGTCACATTCTTAAATTCAGTACAGCCAAGTAAGATACTCCTTTGTCCACTTTTGTTTCCCAGTCTCGTTCAGAGAAACATATCCTGTTTCCTGCTGGTTTGGTTTTTTTTTTTGTTTTGTTTTTTTGTTGTTGTTGTTTTTTTGTTGTTGTTTGTTTGTTTTTTAATTTAGTATTCAGCACAAAGTAAACATGAGGAAGGCGGGAAGGAAGAAAGGAGTGTTTCAGGTTAAACATATGAAGTTTGCTAGAGCTGGGCAGACTGCAGTGTTTTAAGGGATGTTTCTGGGCCATCCTCCCTGTGGATACTCTAGAAACTGGCCGGTCTATCAGCTATCAGTGTTTAATCAACTTTTCTTTTGTGAGTAGAATAAATACACAGAAAAAAACCTCCAAGCTGCCCTCAGTTCTAGGGGTTTGGGGTGTGACAGATGCGACCTGTGTTAGATGGTTGGCTGCTTAAGTGAGTTTCCTGCTCCGCTCCCGAAGATGCACATTACAAGCATATGGAAGTTTACAGTTAGTGTAATACTCCTGCAGACACCTTTGTATCAGAACATCTTAAAACTAGAGACTGTTTTTAAACTGGTATGTTTTCCAACAACATGATCTTAACAAATTTACTTAAGCAATAATCTTTTTTTGCAGGGCAGAGGAACTTAGCCTAATTATATTAAACTGCATTAGACATGTAATCAGAGATGATTTCTAGAACTTAAGAAGAACTTTACTCCCTTTTTACATTTTTTTCAGGCTGCTTTCTGAAGTCTGTTCCTTGACATAGAAATCACTGAGATACTGAATGCCATAAGAGTTCTTAGGAAGTCCAGAGTGCAGATAGTATAGATTTCTACTGCATATTTGGTGGGTGCCTTGTGGTGAAACCTCTCACCCCTTAGTAATTAGTCACTAAGGTAAAGCATAGATAGCAGTCATGACAATATGTTAAGGTATTGAAAATTTCTCCAAAATAAGTAAGTTTTGTTAGTTTGTTTTTAAAGTTCAGTTTGTACACTGTCATACAGTGTATGTTGTTGGTTTGGAGGGGTGGTGTTGTTTGTTTGTTGGGGTTTTTTGCTGTTTTGGGGTTTGGGTTTTTTTTGTTTGTTTGTTTGTATTACCTTTACTATGAGTAATAATTAAAAAGATACTAATAAAAAATCTGGAGATAATAATGTTCCATGGTTTAAGCAGCATGCTTCCAGAAAAAGGAAATTAGATCCTTACTGTGGTACTAGAACTCTCTCATTAATAGAAATGCTAAATACATGAAAAACAATCAACATATTTTCTGTTACTGTCAAAACACCTCTTGATGATAAGGTCTCTTGAAAGAGGCTCCTGCCCTCTGGGTCAAAGGTAAAAATATCAACATGGATCATAGGCTGTTCAGATGATGAAATTACCTGGTTTCTAATCTTATAACTTAATAAAAAGATATTAAAAGAAATGTTAGCACATACCAAACAAAAAGAAATCATTCTTAACAGAGTATGTTGCTCATCTTTGGGATTCACTGCTACAGGAAATTGCCAGCGCTTCTAGGTTTGGAAAGTGTACTAAATTCATACTTCAGTATGTTGTAGACAGAGAGGTTTGATATTGTGGTGTAGGATGTCAGAGCAAAACAGAGACTTTCCTTCCAAACCTACTAAATCATATTTGTGTCACAGCCGCATAAATTTGAGTCTTGCAAAATGCAAAACGTGAAAGAACCATACTACTGAAAGTTTTTCCATCAAATTTTTCTTGTTTCTCACTTAAAAGCTGTTTTAATTTTTAGCTATTTCTGGGCAAAACAAGTAAAAATCTAATTTTCTTTTCATGCAATCTAACTGAGGATTTTTGGGGTGGGGGTGGAGGAGAGTAGCAAGGAGGAAGAATTTACAGCCAGAGGGAAAATTCCTTCTAACATGTGACTCAACTAGAAGAACAAAGGAATCATAGTTGCAAGTAATCTAGTATTTAGCCCAATGAAAATCTTGTTTTCCTCATGCTTCGGGAAGCTTGTCTTCATGTAGACTTGCGCAATATAGAGGTAGTCTGAGAGGCAGTTGCGTGGCTTTGCACAGTGCTGCATGCTGAGACAACTGCATCAATGGTTCAGTCTAGCAATAAATGTTTTCTGCCTTCAAGCTGAAGCTTATGTAGTTTGGCTTATCTGGTGCTGCTGTAGCAACCATCAGTCTCCAGGCAACTGAGGCACACTGACCTCTTCGTTGAACTGAGTGTAGCACTACTTCAATTTAGCTGCCTGAGACAGTAATAATGGTGTTGAATGTGAAAAGTGTGAAATTTTCTAGTTTGTATGCAGTAGAAATAATGAAACTATTTAGATGAAACTGAATGTTTAGGTGTTGCTTGAAAAAAATTTCAAGTATACATGGTGTGTGTTTTTTGCAAGCTGCAGAGTTGGTTGCTGAGGCAGTGTCCTTATAGGCCTTGCGTAAACGTTGAGAATCTCGCAAGCATTTTTGCGCAGCAGCAATTCTGGTACTGAAGGTGTTTGTTTCATCACTTAAATAGCAAAGACTATTGATGTTTATTTAGATAGTTAAAATGTCAGTGTTTGTGAATAAGTAGCTGATTCTTTATTACTCTTCCTGAAATTCTAGATGACCTTGAAAGTAGTTACTTTTCTCTTAGATCCATTATTTGCCGTATTGCAAGTGTGTGACTTTCTTTGGAATACTCATAAGAAGAAAACAGATTCCTCTAGGGGTATACTGAGTTTGTTTCCTAATAAAATAATTTTTTCTGCTAGTCAATATGAGACTGAAATTGAGTTTCCTCATATATAGATTAAAGTTCTTAAGTAAAAAGATTCTTGGGCAAGGCAGTGCTTTCATGTAGAGCACATATAGTTTAAGTGCTAAGAAGACAGAGGTAGATGGAAATGATAGAGCAACCAACCTGAGGTAAAAGGGCTTTGTGTTTAAATGACAACTCTGTTTTCAGTTAGGTCTGTGGAGGAATCCCAGGGTCTTATCTCTTCAAAGCCTCCTTTGAAAAACAACCCAAAACCCTCAACAAAACAAAACCCCCAAACAACAAAACCAACCAAACAAAAAAGACCTCTTAATGAGGTAGCATTCTAATAAGTTTTTGTACAAGTCTCTTTTTTATGACTGGTATTTAAATAAATATATTTTACTTGGTTAAAATTTTATATGATATCTACTTAGTTAACATGAACGAGAAGAGTAAACTGGTAGTACAGTTGAGGTTATAGTATTTTCACATTATTGCAAGATAGGCCTTCTATCCATGTGGTTTTTAATGACTTTATGTGCCCTTGTTGTACACTGGGCAGAGGTATAAATTAGTTTCTGTAGGTGTGCCATTAATTTTTCATTTTGCCTTTCAAATCCCACTGTGTTTCCCAGTTGTATTCATTCATGCCTTTCTTGGAAAATACTTGAGTGCTGCTGTTTGAAGGTTAGATGGTTTCATTTAATTGAAGGATTTATTTGTATGTTTAATCAAAACAATTGATTCTCAAAGACAGAATTTGATTATTAGCTTGTTCATAAGCTAGAGTCTTCATTACAGCTAGAAGTTCAAAGGATTTATTTTTGCTGCAAACAGAAGTACTAGTGATGTGAATATTGTGTCCATGGAATGATGTCACAAATACAGTTTTCCTGACAGATTTAAATTATGACAATTTGTACACTTGTAATTAATGTTCTTTTTCTTTTTGAATGAGAAGTTGCTCTTCTAAAACATCATAACTTCTTTTTCTGATTTCATTTTAACTTTTCCAGCCTCCCAATTTTACTTCTCAGTTAATTTTTTTATTTCAGCCAGGTAGCAAAAACATTTATTGTGTAATTGGACTTTGATTATCTGTTTTAAAAAATCCCCAACCTTTAAGGGCTTCAGAGTGCTTGGATGGTAATGCTGGTAGTATGGGAGGGCTATCCTTTCAAATCTCAGTGTTGCTTTCATAGAATGGTGGAGTCAAAAACCGGATGTTTGGGTTTGATTCGCATTGGTGATGTATGGGGGTGAGGTTAGCTGTAAAAATTTGCTCTGATTCCAGTCATCTGTAGTGCTGTAGGCTGTTTTAGTAATATGGTCAATACTGTTTGCTTGAAATTTAGTTATGTTCAACTTACAAATTAGGACAGCCAAAACATTTATTAAAAAGATGTAAACGAAAGTATCAGGTTAGCTAAAATGTATGAATGGTACTTATCATGCTACAGATTAATATTGTTTTGTATTGTGCTAGTTGTTTTGCAAAGTCAGATGATAATTTTCAGAAGAAATGTGGAAACAGTATTTTATTAAGGATTTTCTGTGTTGTCTTCTATTCCATCTAAATTTCTTGGCATATAGGAAAATAAACAGGAATTTAGATTTTTGTTTTTCTATTGGAAACAAGCTTGATGAACATTCTAAGATTTCTAAGCAAATTCCGTATTTGTGGTGAAAATTTTCAAGGGTTGTGTTGCAGGAAGTGATGCATGAGAAGATGTTGATGTGGCAGGATTCCTCTTTGTATTGCAGTGAACTGTGCTCTGACCACCCTTCTGGGTGTGTGCTTTGCCATCCCAATGAACAGCTGACAGTTCACAAGAGGAAGGTGAGGTTGGCTATTGGTTGTTCCCTCACCTCTCCTAAATGCAGTTAAACGTTGTACCGTAAGTAGTGACAAAACAAAAGAAAGCAATAGCATAGTCTTCCCATTGCCTTCAATACCCAAACAAAGGCCTTAAAAATTCTAGGGATAAAAATAATATTTCTTCACTTCTCCAAGTTAAGCTAGGAAACACAAGGCAAAGTTGCTTCTGCTGCTGTCACTTGGTAGGCTGCTCTTTTCAACTCTCAAGAAAAGCATATAGTTTATATATATGCACATTATAATTTTTAAATTATAATTATATGTGTAGAATTAATATGTGTTTGTATCTAATCTCATTTAATTTCAGTGCAGGTTTTAATTAATTAATATGTTGTTCAGATAAATGTTGCTTGCCATAGACTGAAATGCATCAGCTTAAGACATCTTCTAGATGCAGTAAACTGATGCTAACACTTGGTCCTGTGCATGTATTTCCTTCCATATTTCATCAAGGTAGACATGCATGAAAAGTGTTCATAACATCTCAAAAGGGTAGCAGAACAACTTACAGAAAATTTTGCTTTAAATTTCATCTGCATCGAAAATTTTTATATACTTTTAGTAGTAGTTGGCCATAAGTAGTTGTTGGTGCTATATCTGATGCTCTTTATTTCTTTAATTCATATTAGTAGGAGCAAGGAGGAGTTTTGTACTTCATGTCACAGCATCATGCTGTGATGAAGAACCTGGTATGATTGATAAATGGTGTGACCCACAGGAACAATGACATGTTTTTATTTTAAACAAGAAATAAAATTAAACTTTGAAATTATTTTTGACAAATAAATATTGGCGGAAATAGATAATTAGGTGATGTGTCACCAATCACTAAGCATTGTGATGATATAAGACAAAGCTACAATATAGCAATGGCAATTTTTAAAGCAGAGGGGGAAAGGGGTGTTGATTGGATATAAACTGATTAAGAAGCTGTCTTGGAATTGGTTGTTCTGGCCATCCTTGTTGCCCTATCATGAAAGGAGGAGAGTTCAGTAATGGTTTAACTACAATTAAATCCCTCCCCTTTCTTTATGGAAACTCAACTGTAGGCATTTCAGCATTAGCCTAAACAATAGTTTTGAATATGTTAAGCCCCTAACAATTAGGGAGCAGTTCGGGGCATTGAATAATGTGGAATGATGCAATTGAACCTGACAGCTTCAACAGTCAGCCTACTCATGGGACCCAAAAGTTGTTCACACTTGGTTTCATCTCTCATCACACGCTGAGTATTAAAACCTTACTGGTGTGGAGCTGAGACAGAAATGAGGCCTGTTATCAGAAAATATTTCATAGCATAAAACTTGAAAGGAAAGAGGAAAAGGCATGTTCAAAGAGTCTCAAAGTTTCGAGACCCAGTCTGATTGCATACAGCTAAGTTTTGTCTCATTTTTCTCCCCTTTGTTTTTTTCTGCTTAAAGAACATGTAACTTTTGAATTGAAGAGACAGCTTTCCCTAAAGAGACTGCTTTCCCTGGAAATTTAAATAAATGTTCAGATATGAATGCTTTGGAAACTTCATAGTTTCCAATTCATGAATACCATTCTGGAGTCATGCCAACAAATATAAAACTATTCTAAATATTTCGGAGGATATTTCTGTATCCAAGTTAAATGTAGTTAACTTGCTAGTCTTGTTCTTTAATTAGAAGAATATGCTTGTACTTTTTCTTGCTGTAGAGGAAGTGTTTTTAAGCATCAATCAAATATCAATCATTTCTTACTGCACGTGGGCATTCTCTGAATTACAATGCATTGTCCTTCTGTGCTGCTCTGCTGCTTATGGCTTTACTGATTTATTGAACATGCCATAAAGGAAAGCAGTGTGTTGTAGACCTCTAGATGGGCTTAAATCCTTCTGATGAAACATTTTTAGGAAAATTTGCTGCCTTTTCGAAATAAATACGTAGTAGTCTTGGGTTTTTATTAGTCCATAGATTTTGATCATGTATTGTGTAGAGTGTTTAAATAGAATCAGTTGAAATAAAGAATAATACAGCTTTAAAAGTTCTGCATTTTAGAGCATGTGTCAGTCCTGTGACCTTAATATGTATTGACAGGATGATTGCGCATTTTTAATAAATGCTTGCTACAGCTTGTTTCGACTGTGAGTGAAACATGAAGTTCCTATTTCACCTTTAAGTAATGTAGCACTCCTCCACCTTCTCTGCTTCCCTGTCAGATGAAGTTGTCACATGCGTAAGAAAGCTTGACAAATCATTGTTCTTGTCATTTTACATCACAATTAAAAAAAAGTATTTTCAAAGTATTTTTTATTTGCCTTCAACTTACTTGCACAATTTTATTGTGTCTTTTTGCTTTGAGAGTTGCATAGGATGCGGGATGGCATTGGAACTTTTACAGTTCCAACTTGTAGGACACCTTTACTATTAGTTTAAAGTATAAACAAGAGTAAAGTTCAGGGTGAAACCATCACTTGTGAAAAAACTCAAGTTTTTAGATACTGTTTAAATCCTGCTAAGTCTTTTGATCTGTTATATCAACCCACTTAGCAAACGTTTAATTCCTTTGATGTCTTCTGTTTTGTGATGTGATAGTTACTCAACAAACCTTAGCAACTCCCTTCAAGATACTTAGGTACTTTCAGAAAATTCTTGAAGCTATTTGTGGATATTTCAGTCAAATAAACATTTATTCCCCTTGCTGATTATAGCTACCCTGCCATAATAAATTAATATATAGCTGCTATTGCACAGTATTAAGCAGCATGAATTACATGGACTGAGAGCTGAGTATAGAAACTTCTGTGTAAAATGTGACCAGTACATACGCTTACTAGTATTAGAAGAAATCTTTTGGGGAGATACTCTAAAACTAAACAGAAATAAGACCTGATGTTGGCAGTGAAAAAAAATCCCCACAAACTGTATTAGTAGAACTCATAACATTATATAAACTTTTATTTTGCTACTCTGGCCTTTTAGATATGGTTGGATGATAATACTGGTTGAATCTCTTAATACTCCATTCTGTAAGGTTTTATCAGTGAAAGGATTTGACCAAAGTTTGTTTGGTTTTGAGGGGAAAACAGCTGAAGGTTGCTAGGAACAATAATAGTGGAGTTGGAACTGCCCTATAGGCATTTTGTTAAGGAAAATAGCAGGAGCTGTGTAGTATTGCTGCCTTTGTCAGTCAGTGTCACAGTACTAATATGTATTGTATTTCTGGAAGTTGTTGTAGCTTGGATAGGTGGAAATGCCCACATTATTTTTAAGACTTAGGAATAATTCAGATTAATTCTACTAAAGATATGCAATTCTTAAGAAAACCCCAACAAACAAAGTGAATAAACCCCTGATCATTGTAAGCAATTACTTGTGGCTTTTTCTGACTTTGTGACAGTAGAAGAATGTAAATATCAGGCACAATTTCTCACCAGTATATAGTAAATAAAGCATCATTGAAAACAGTTGTGTGAATTCATAAAAGTCCATTCATCAAGTTTAATATGTTGGCAGAAAGCCAAAAGTTAATGGTAGTGTGTGATTCTTTCCAGAGACATAGTTTATACTCTGTAATATTTTGCTGTAATAACCAGTATGTTTCCCTGTCTCTTGTGTGCAGTTACACATGTCAAAATGTCCCACAAATTGCATTCCTTACTGTTCACCTTCTTTTTTTTTATTTTTCCAAAAAAGTTTCATTTGTAAAGGTTGTTTATGTTTTCTTAGAAGATTAATTTTAAAACCAGTAATCGCACAGGTTTGTGTATCTTTGATTCCACCCCCATCCCACACCCCTTGCAATCTTTTCTTTGTTCTGAAATAATTTTTTTATCAGGTAGGAAAATGCCTTTTAAATAAGCAGCCATGCCTTTATTCCTTTAATTGCCTGTCTCTGCAACTTAGCATTTGACAAATCTTTTTTTCTTCGGAAGGGGAGAAGCATAAGCAGCCAAGGAAGAAGGTATTTTTATTGCATTGGATTATGCAAGATTTTGGCCAGCCTCCTTAGCTTCATCTGTTTAAGGGTTCATTTTCGCTTGTTTGGCACAAGTCCCAGCAGAGACCTTCAGAATTGTGGTTAGCAACATGAATGAACACAAACTTTGGGAGCTCTTCAATAAGTAGAGCTGGCCAACTGCCAAAAATACAGTTCCTTATATGGGGTCAGGGCAAAGCTGTGGTTCCCGGAGCCCCCTATTGTATAGAAAACATACTTGTAATGGCTGTTTGCGTTCTTTAAAATAAAAACAAAACAAAACAAAAAAACACCAGGCTTCCAAGTCTATCAAAATAGGAAGTAACAAAATACTGTGCACGTTTTACTAATGACGGAGTCAAGCAAAGGAAATATGGCTCTGCATAGTTAAACTGTAGAGCTGAAAGTTGGACCTTTTGACCTCCACAGCCGGCTTGTGATGTAAGGAACCCAAGCATTTGTGAGACATCTGTTGTCTACCTGCCCTTATTTTGTAAATGGTTTAATAAGATTAAATAATTAGTAGGATAACCACATGGTCGCCATGCTACTAAGTCCTAGCACTGAGCACATACTTAAGGATCGCAAGGAAGTCTGTCTGTCTTGCAAACTGTGATTGTTTTAAAATGCACTTTAGGTATTTTTAATATTTGCTACAGTACTTTTTTATTAGAAGGGTTTTCTTTAATTAAAAGATCTTGCCAGCCACAAGTACAACACTCTTCAAAACCTGATCTGTTTTTCAAAATACTGCAATTCTGCTTCTATACACACACACAAATGGAATTTTTTTTCTTTTAAATACATGGCTTTAAAAAACATTCAACTTACAAAAGTAATAAATGTGCATTAAGAAGGCTTCTTTAAAGTACATTTAGCATTTCTCTCATTTTAAAAAAAGGATTCAAGTTTTAATGGTTTCTTGTAGGCAAACACCCTACCTGGATCTTCTCTCAGTCTGCCTCCATCCCACATGTACGGCAATAGGCTGAATCCAAATTCAACCATGGCAGCACTTATAGCTCAGTCTGAAAACAGCCAAGCAGGTAAGCTTCCTCTGCCGGTGCAAATGTGCAGCTTCACAGAACTCCGTGTTTTTAGAAAGGTTGTTAAATTGTATTTTTGTTTTCTGCTCAGCTTTTGGTTATTAAATGTCTGTACAAAGTTGTTCTGTGTTGGAAGTAAATTCTCAGTTGTTCCGTGGAACGGCGCGGGTTTTCTTCCCCTTTTTTTTTCCCCTCGGTGTGTGAAATGTAAATGTTTAAGCAGAGCCATCAGCAGGCAGGAATGCACCAGTGTCTCTTGTGACTCCTGTGATTGATGTGCTCAGTTCCCAGCTCTTTGCAACCGGAGTGACACAGCTCTGGGTTTTGTCGTGAATAGTTGAAACCTTTATTTGCATAATTCATGAAATTGCATTACATACAAGTTTGTGTGAAAGAGATCCCGTTAGAGAACTTGTGCAGCATTTAATAATCTTGTGAATATTTACCGATTGGCATTTGGTACTGCGGGCTCTCCGCTGCGGTTTTAATGAGCCGCTGGCTTTGCTTTGTTTCATTCCCTCCGTAAGGATTTGTTGACATGTCGTAGTAGTCATGCCTGTTTGGGGGAAGGGAATGAGTTTAGCAGTTTACCAAGAATGGATCAGTCATGTCTTTGCCCTCCAAGGGGTCGGAGGTCGCTTGACTCAGAATAGGGGGAGGGCAACCTTGAAGGGGGCAGATAGGGTTATTTTATTGAGAGGCCATAGGGAAAATAACCCTTTTGAGTCCTTCCAAGCAAAACGTTTTCGTATATTTAATGAGGCCTTTTTTGTTTGTTTTACTACCTTTTTAGCAAGGGGCTTTCCTATGCTTCTGCTTATAAATAGGAATTAGTGAATTATACGCTTTCATAAAGTTTTCAGTAAATTTGCAGAATAATGTGTGCTTGTTAGATGGCAGCAGTAAGTTTAATACGTTATATATTTTATGAGTTGTTTTGGGATGCAAAGTGTTAAAAAAATACAGAGCATCAGGATTTGCTGTGATAAGCATACAGATTAGCTGTCCACAGCTGTGATTCATTACTTTCACCGTACAAATTAAAAGTGGCTGAGGGGAGGGTACTGCAAATGCAAACCACGCTTCTGTGCTGTAAAACTGAAAGGAATGAAAGAAGTGAACATAATCCATGGCCTGGTACAGCCTCAGAAATGTGTAAGGACAACACCTTACATGCTACAGTTCAGCAATCTTAAACTAGTTACTTATTCACTCTTCACTAGTAACTACAGATAGAAGTTGAGATTGAAGGTATTTTTAAAATATCTACATCAGATATTAAAACTGTTATCTAAGAAAAGGCGATTTATCAGCTGTGAAATATTTACACTGCAGATCAAGATCTTGGAGATAACAACCGAAGCCTTGTTGGCAGAGGAGGATCACCCAGAGGAAGTCTCTCACCACGGTAAGCGTTATTTACATTGGAGAGTGCAGGCAGAGGAAATGTTTTAAGATTTGCAAACTTCAGTGTCTTTTCACCAGTAATACCAAAATGTTTTAAAAGCCTACATATAGATAAATATAAACACACATGTATAAATACATTTATTTTACATAGATATATCCTTCTAAAAAAAATCCCTTATACATCGAGAGAGCTAAAATTGTACTGAAATGTACTTTTGTATCAAGTTGAAATTAGGTTTACAAATTAAGGTTTGTAGGTCAGCTAGTTTACTCCCTTACTTAAGAAATGGAGTATTGCTTTAGAGGGATTTATGTATAATTTAATCCATATGTACCACTTATCTCCTCAGATTTGTTACCACAATCCTAGTTCAGTCATATTTGCAAAAATTCCAAAATCCTGTATACTTAACGATCACAAGAATACAATGGTGTGAAACATTAAATATCAGTAGAAATTCCAAGCAAGTATTTTCTTCCTTTTCCCTCACAACTTCAAAATTTATAACAATTCTCTGTAGAAAAAAGTATTTTTTTGTTCTCACATCTGCTAGAAATGTTTGAGATAAGAATTCTGCTGAAACTGTATCATATTATTTTGTTTTATACTTGCTGTTAAAATTTTGTGTTTTAAATATTTCTTGTATATTAAGATTTTAAGCAAATCTTTGTTTTAAAGGGCTTTATTTTCTATACTGGATGCAATATGAGGTAGATTTTACAGCATTGTTACTGTGTTTTTTACTTATGGACTAACCATGAAAAAGACTTACCTGAAAAAAAGATTTATTCTGGAAAAGATTTTAGGATAGTTAAAAACCACTAGTTACACAGAAATAGCGTTGTAATAATGAAGTTTATTGCTATAGCATGTGTTTATTATGGTAATTTATAACAAATATCTCCAAATTAGATAATTTAATGTACATGCCTGGTGTTGTTGATCTTGTATTATATTCCTTAATTAATCAAAAGACATCTTGCTGGATGGGACAAGATTTTCCATTATAATACTTAGGTGTTATTACCTAGTCTTGAACTTGTTTTCAAGTTTTCCAGTATGTATTGCTTCTAAAATAATAAATAGAGAATTTACATATTTGTTTAGATGGTATTCTTAGTATAAATATGTATACTTACATTAGCATATAAATTGATCTATACAGACAAGCAAATTCAGAGAATTTTGCAAAGGGAAATGCTCAACAATTAGGAAATTCCAGGACTTTTGATTATATATTAAGTAGTCCTCTTATCCATACATGTTGTTTTAATGATGAGCTTTAATGCCTTCTTAGTTAATATGCAAATACCTGGTCTTTGCACGACTTGCACAGATCATAGCTGTGTTCAGTCTGTCTTTTGGTTGAATACTTGGGAGGGTAAACTTCCTAAATATGATGCTTCTGCAGAGTGTGGATGTTCAGGGTATATACAGTCCAGTACTTGCGGCATGGTAAAATACCAGCTGGTTTGGTGGGGATGCTAAAGGAGAGCTGGATGATACAAAGGCCATCTCAGTCTACAAGTGAAAAGCTTCCTGCAGTGTATGGAAGCTGTAGCACTTTACAAAGAGGAGAGAGAGACTTTGCTTGGCAGTAGGGTTGTTAAAAAACAAGCCAAAAAGCTGGGGAGATATGGGGGATAGTGTGAGAGAAAGCATGGGGGAGAAAGTGCTGCTGTAGTTACAGAATTGAAAGATGGAAAAACTTAGTCTGAAATACCAAGCATGGAAGTATTTTGAAAACCTCCTCATTCAATTAATTTCAGTAGTCAGCAAATTTCACCCCTAGTTTGTGTGATAAGAAGATTACACGTATGTCAATGATTCTAAAATGTGTAGGTAACTCCCCACCTTCCCCACTTTAATGAATAAGTAACTCTGGTTACTTAAAACATAGTTTATAGTAAATAAAAAGCTAACTTTGAAAAATCTGCTATCTGGAAACTTTGCAACTCTGAATGTTATCTGCTTTATCTATTAAAATTATTTAGCTGCAAGTTCTGACTCTGTTCCCTTTGAAGCTTATGAGATACATAAATAACACAGTTCTCCGAAAGAGCCATGTGATTTTCAGCAAGTTGCTTAAAATAAAAACACTTGCAGAACATTTGTTTGCTGTTGATGACGCAGCTGATTGCAGCTCTTTGGAGAAGACATATGTGACTCATGAGCTTGTATGATCATTTCCAATTCATATTGTTATATCTTTGTATCCCAATATAACCACAGTGTTTGATGTTTAAGCTGTCGTATTTTAACTTTTAATATATATATGAGAAATATAAATATTCCTGGTATATGTGAGCTGTTTCCATTTTCAAAGGAATTGCTGATTTTCCCAAGGTATCACTTAAACGTTTTTTTTATCCAATACTTAACCTTAGATTTAAAAATGTGTTATGTAATACCTGCAGTGAAATCTGTATGTATGCTTATATCTAAATGCAGTATTGCTTCTAATTAATGCTCTATAGTATGAGTAACTGTACCCCAAACTTAAACAAAAAACAGTTGCGAAAGCAGGCAAGGTGTGAAACAGGATTCCCATCTCTGCAGCAGGATTTGACCAGCGCAGATAGCACATTTCTAATCGTGTTGGAAACTCTGATCAAATAGTAGTTGGAATAAGGATATAACCCTTGCATGCAGGAACCATATTCTGTCTAAAGGATGAGCTGGGGGTTCAGTTGGCAGAGCAAAGATTGAGTAATGTTGCAGTACACAGAAATCTAGATTTTATTTTTTATTTATCCTTCTCTTGTACAGGCTTGCAGTGAAGGATTGCAGAGGTTATACCATCATGTACTGCTTTGTTTCTACCTTTTCGAAATTGATAGGAAGCAGTCCAAAGCCCAACAAGAATTTTGTTGGTGATTTATAATTCAAATGGCATAATCTGTTAGGGTAGCATTATATGCCACTCAGGAACATACAGACAGAGAGAGAAGTTTCTGGGGGAGTTGTTCAGTGGTTTAATGTATTTGTTTTCTAGTTTTTGTTTGGTTTTGTTTTTTGGGGTTTTTTTAAGTGGATTCTTTGTGCGAAGTGTAAGTGTAATACCTCTGTGTAGAATGTTTCTGCATAAACTTTCCTTCTTACTGCTTCAGCATATCGTGTGAAATGTCCATTTTAAGACTGCTTTTGCTGTCTCTGTGCTGAACTGTTAAATACTGTTGAGTTGTCATCCCTTGTCTTTGGTTACCCATTCATCCGGGCTTTATGTTTTAACAAGTGCTCTCCTTTCTTCCTGGATGCAAAAGAGGAACTGTTTATAAATACTTAACAGAGCTCTTAAGTCACCTACTTGAAACTTTTCTCGTAAAAATCGCTTTGCTCTGGTGCCTACAAAATGCTTGACAGTCATTAGGTAGCTAATGTGCTGTGACCACTGCTTATTACGCTAATCATAATTAACACACTGACTTCCTGAGCTGTCTGTGTTGTCCTGTACTGGGACTGTGGTGGTCTTGTTGGTAAGTTTGTACTATGGGTGGAACAGTATGGCTGTGATCCCATGATGGCACCAGTTGCTTACAGTCTTAACTAATGTATGAGAGCCTGAGCTCACTGGAATTGATTAACTGCCCCCCAACCAACCAACAACAAAACCAAGAACCAGTTTTTATTGGGCTTTGGTGTTGGTCCTGTAGGAGGAATGGGACTATGCATACATGAGACCAGAAACCTGAGTCAGAAATACACCGAGCATCTGGCTTTGCTCACAAGTTAAATTGTGCCCCATCCAATGCAAAAGAAGCCTTCTCCTAGGACCTGAGAGAGGTGGCCAGCTTTCTCAGTGGCTGTGTGCTAAATATTTAATTTTCTCCTGAATGAGAAAAGACATGTGGCAAGGGGATTATTCTTTGAACTGTGTGTGATCGTGAGTGAAAAAGGAGGTATATTAAGTGTTCACAGTACAGGCAGAGGAACATTTCTAACTTTCATTGCATCCCTTGTGAAATAATATTTCCATGTAGTCCCTCAAAAATCCCGATTTACAAGACTGTTCTTAGAACAAGTTAGTGTATTTATATATGGCCTTTCTATGTGATGATTTTAATAAATTGGTTTTATTTTTCCCAGTTTTTTCAGGGAAAGATTTGAAGTTTGGTATAGCGTTGTTTTTTTGCCCCCAAAGTCGGTGCCCTGTGTATCCATATATAATGGTTTCCTGCTGTAGAAGTGTGTGTTGTATAATTTAATTCAATGCTATTTGTCAGTTACTATCTTGTTAGTCTGTATGCAAGAAGAGGCTATGTGCTTTCTTCGTATAAATTCTCACATTGTAATAATATGTCTTTCTTTTATTAAAGCCCTGGCAGTGAGAACCAGGAGTTCTTAGTGATTTTGATGAATTAGCTTAGTCTTGGAAGAATAAGATACGTAGGTGCTAAGAGCTGATAGAAGATAAAAAATTTCAACAGCCTTTTTCTAATACATTTCCTTTCGTCCTTTTCTTTAAACAATAAATTGCAATATTTTCAACAGATCCCCTGTGAGCAGCTTGCAGATTCGCTATGATCAATCAGGGAATGGTTGTGGAGAAAATTTGCCCCCAGTAGCAGCCAGCATAGAACAGCTTCTTGAGAGGCAATGGAGTGAAGGACAACAGTTTTTATTAGAGCAAGGCACACCCAGTGACAGTAAGTACTCACAGTCTGTTTATTACGACTTTTGCTGTTACTCAGAACTGCTATTCTGTGCTTGTCCAAGAATTTTAACAACATTTATTTTCTGCTGTGAATTGAAATATAATTGTAGTGTACAGTTCTAGCATAGTTCTTAATGCAGCACATGGCATCAGTAGATTACAGAAGACTTTTCTATGATTATCTGCATTTTTATGGATGGGGAAATTGTGTCATGCAACAGGGAGTAACTCGCAGATCCACTTGCAAGTTTGGAAAATAATTCTGAACTCTTAGATCCACTGTAAATATTGTAGTACAGTTCCCCATTTTTCTTTATACTGTGTGATATAAATTGGCATAACATTTTTTTTTCTTTATTTTTAAATCTGAATTGTCTACTTCTGTTGCTGTTTGAAAAGAAAATACTTATGAATGTTAGGCAGGTGTCCTACTGGGCTTTCATGTCTTTATTACGTTCTGCCTTTCTTGTGAGTTCCTAAAGCAAGCAAATTATTATTTTCTCAAGTTATGTTTGAATAGAGTGGAATGGTCCAAGAATGAGTATATTAAAAGCATAAGTGATCAGTAGATCATGTGGATCTCCATATTCAACAATGTATCAGTATCAAAGACAATCACTGAATATGGTAAAAATTTAATTTGATTCCTGGTTATGGTTTGTGTTGTATTTTATTGAATGCATTATTCTTCTCATTGGTAGTGTAAAGAGGTATCTAGTTAGTATTTTTATGAATGGTATCCTGACAAAAATGCTAATTGTGAGGAAATTCATGCAGGGATAATCCTTTAAACATGATAGCTGGAGGACAGGTTTAGCTAAGTCTTATTGCATCTCATTTGAGCTCACTGAGGGTTCCTTTGTATGTTCTTGAAGAGGAGGGATAAAAGCTAAATCCTTGGGAAATGACCAGATGTGCCTGTACCAGTAGACTTATGTCTGCAGTAGGCCCAGAGGTCATGTTAAACAAATACAATTTAGAATTAAAGAAAAAAAAAGAAAAAAAAGAGGCTAGCTATCCCTGTGGCTTTACAGTCACACTCCAGTACTGGTTGGGAAATCCAAGTTCTGAAACCAAATGGGAGTTTGAGAAAACTGCTTGGTAAAAATCAGGTCAGTAGAGAAGGTGATGCCCTCGTTATGCAAAACACAGGGGGTAAGTGCAGTGCTCACAGAGTGCTCCCTGCTGGGGGATTCCGAGATCGCTGCTGAGCTCCCGCCAAGGTGCACTGGGACAACTTCATGGTGGAGGACTTCTTTTTTTTCATTGTTTGTCTATGTTTATAATTCACTGTACGAGTCATTAAATCAGAAAAACTCCTTTTTCACAGACTTGGTTGTTTTTATATAAATGTTGTTGGTTGCCTATGCTGTTAGTTGAGTGTATTCTGGTTAAACTTCTCTGTTTTATAAGGTTTACAATTCCTAATACTGCAGCTCAACTGGATTTATCCCAGCTATGCAGTTAACCTGTGCTACTAAAATACTACTACTTTTATACTCTGATTTGGGGCTAAGTTATCATGTACTGCTGTTTGCCTAAAATGAATCCTGGCCCCTAATGATGCTACTTTATCAGTATTTAAGCCAGGGTGTAGAGGTATTCCAAAATTACTGTCACAGCACACCGTGAACTTTTTTCTACACTTTAAATTACACAAAATTGATCTTAAATCTTTCCACTAAAATTCAGACATCTGTAATAATTTTAAATTTTCACATATATGCTTGTCTGAATGTAATGCAGAAATTAAAACTGAATGAAGGTGCTATTCATTCATTGGATGTGGCTGTGGAATATAACGTGTGCATTTTTGTCTTAGTTTTAGGAATGCTTAAATCATTACACCAACTTCAAGTTGAAAATAGGCGGTTGGAAGAACAGATAAAGAATCTGACCGCAAAGAAGGAGCGACTTCAGCTTCTCAATGCACAGCTTTCTGTGCCCTTTCCAACAATAACTTCAAATCCCAGCCCTTCTCATCAAGTACATGCCTTTCCAGTACAAGCACGTAAGTAGAGGGATTGTTAAAGTGTCAAAGTAATTTGAACATGTATTTATATGAAATATATATTTCATCCACACATGCCATTGATGGGAGATGAATATAAATGTAGGATGAATATAGACCAAGTATTTGCTGATGTGTTAAATGTTTAAACATCAATTGGTTTATTTTTCTGAACTATTACTACTTGTTTCAGTTCAGTTTCTCTTTTACTTCACTCTGGAGCACATCTGTTTGAATCTATTGATTCACCAATTACTTAGTTAATATTTTACTATTCAGCAAGGATTTTAAAGTTGACTTTACATTTTCTATGTTTAGGTTTGTCATAATTTTGAAATAACTATTCTGGATCTTTTTACATGTTACAGAAATTTAACCACTGTGTGTTTTTTCTGAAATAATTACTTTAGCACCTAGCACTGATTCCTTGAACAGCAGTAAAAGCCCTCATCTAGGAAACAGTTTTTTACCGGACAATTCTCTTCCTGTATTAAATCAGGTAATTTTTATTCCTTTCTTCTAAACCTAAACTTGTTACAAGTTAACTCATCCCAGTCCTTGCATTGTGGTGTTAGGTGAAATTTTATGCAGCTGAAGGAGCTTTGTTGTTTGTTTTGACACCAGGAGATAACTTCCAGCGGACAAAGCACCAGCAGTTCATCAGCGCTTTCCACTCCACCACCTGCTGGGCAGAGTCCAGCCCAGCAAGGCTCGGGAGTCACCGGAGTTCAGCAGGTCAATGGTGTGACAGTGGGGGCACTGGCTAGTGGTATGCAGACTGTAACCTCCACCATTCCTGCAGTGCCGGGTGTGGGTGGAATAATTGGAGCACTGCCAGCCAGCCAGCTGGCAATCAATGGAATTGTAGGGGCTTTAAATGGGGTAATTCAGACCCCAGCAACAATATCACAGAACCCTTCTCTCACTCATGCAACCGTGCCACCCAATGCAACGCATCCTCTGCCAACCACGCTAAATAACAGGTAAGACTTTGCTGATTTTATGTTTTTTCCTCATGGTGCCTGCTATTCTTCAGGTTAGCTGGGCTTTTTTTGTCTTACTCCAAATACAGTGTTTCTTCCTTAGCCTGTAATTGTCAAAGTAAGTTCTGCTCCTGGTCTGTGAATGAAATTGAGGAGGCATTTAATGGAAGCACAAATCGTCAAGTTAAAGAAAACATGTTTTCGCTAGAGCTTTTGGGAATCCTAGTGGATTCCTGTTTTTTAATCAAGTCACATTCCTAAACAAATGTAATTATGTAAATGTGCTTCATCTCCTTTTTTTAGTTCAGAAAACAATATTCTTTGTCCTGCCAATTGTTCTTGAAGGATTAAAGGAGCACTGGAAAAGCTACCATTTGTTGCAGTAAGAAGGGGGGAGGGGGAGAAGGAGGAGAAGGGTATATGGTCATGTAATTCAAGATGTAATAGGCATAACTAACCAGAGTTGTAATACAGTTGCATGGTGTTTTGAGTTGCCTGCACTGACTCCAAACCCAGCAAAACTAGTTTTTCAAGTAGTGTTCCTAAGGATTTGGAAATGCATAAAAAGATTAATATGTGAGTATTCCTAACAGCCCTTCAACAAAGCCAGGTAGCCTCAGTGGCATAAACTGCTGCTGCTTGAGCTGCAAGGCAAATGGGTAACAAAAGGAGACAGCTGCTTTCCTGGAGGAAGAATGAACTTCTTGGTCTGGAAGTATTTTGGGATAGAGCACAGCCTGGGCCAACTCCTTCTCGCCGCTCCCCTTCCCCACACCCCTTGCCCTGTCCTTCACTTAGGAAGGACAACTACAGTTCTGTGTAGAAAGAAAGGCCTGTAAATAGGGAGTGGATTACTTGTCTTTAAGTAGAGTTTATTTTTGGAGATTATGGTGGATTATCCATCCAAAAAAGACATACGTGGTTGGAATGATGCAAGGGATCCCTAATTTCCTAGCTTCCTTTTCCAGTTTCTTTGCTTGCTGTTGGTTTGGCAGCTCCTGAATATTCGTGTACTGTATCATTGTGTGCTATTGCTTCAGCAGGCTCATAAAATCTGATACTTTCAAGTGTATCTTGTTTGCATGTGTCATTATGTTTTTCCTGAGGAGCCTGTATTTTTCATAGTTTGTATCATACATGAACATGAGGTTTCATAGGTTAAACAACAGGCATTCTGTTAATGAAAAATTATCTTCTTTCTTGAGTAACAGAGGTTTGCGAAAAAACACAAAAATTTTGAGTTACTCTCCCCAAAAGTGTGAGAGTGAGAAATACTAGACAAGATCAAATAATATTAACCAGTTGCATCATGCTTTTCACTTTCAGGTATCTCCAGAATTTATCAGTTATGCTAAATACCAGTCATGCCACTGTTTTTGCAAATGATTTTGTTCATACACAGATGGTTTGCTTCTGACTCTTTGTATTGCAGAAGTTCTTTTGCTTATCTTCTAATATCCATCTTGACTGCTGTAACTCTTTATTGTGTAGTCTCATAGTAGAATGCTCCAGTTCATGCAAAATACTGCAGCTAGTATCCTGTTCTTAAGCTCTCATTCTAACTTTTAGTAGAGTCTGGAAAATTCCCAATGACTCTCTATTTTCTGCTACAACAAGCTTATGTTGTACAAGTCTGTTAGCACTTCCACTTCTGTTTCTATTATGGCATGATCTGTTTCTGCATTGCCCCGTCAATAACACTAATTTAAAAGTAATGTTTATATTAAATTTAAAAGTGCACTTCTCACACAATTCTTTATTTTATTTAGCTCATCCACATTATTTCCCAGGTCCTCTTTCTTTTCACAATTACTCTCCTTTTCTGTGAGTTTTCAGTTTTTCTGGTTGTATGTTCAGAAGAAAAAGTTCAATAATGATAGCGCTAATAAGATTTTGGTAATGACATTTGCATCCCTCATTTCTGTTTGTCCCTTTACAAATGCTTTAGTGAAAAATACGAAAAAGCATTTTTGTTACAGGAACTAAGTTGCAAAGAGGCTATGGGATTATTTTGAATGAAGGAAAAAAAAAACCAGACAAAAAATACTTTCCACTGGTTGAAATTATTGGTTCTGGAAATCTATGGGACATCTGCCAGGCTTGAGTTCAGTGCTACTTCAGTGGCAACTAGTTGCCTGTTTCTTTAATGTTAAATTTCCTGGAGTATCCCTTCTCTTTGAACTGCCCTGGTGGGAAGGTTGAATGGTACCAAGCACAGGCAAGCCCCTAAGGTTTGGTGCCGTGGTGATGTGAGCTCTCTGACCCTGGTTAGATTGTGTGGTGGGGGTCAAGTTTGGAGGTGGCTTAAATTGGTATTGGCAACATGTTGGAAAGCCACATGAGAACTCAGCCCTGCTTTCTAACTTCAGGGTATTGTTCTGTAATTTTAAAAGACTTGCCAGATGTTCCTGTAAGTTGCTTGTTACAGTAACTTCCCAAGCTTCAGAATCTGTTCCAACAGTTAAATGTGAAAAATAGGCAGAGTGTTCACCAATACATGAAGACTTCTTTATGTATATTGTCCTTATTCATATGAACTCTTTAACTGTGGGACACAGGTGAGAAAACACTGATTTGCACACTGTTGTTGGAGAGAGTTTCACGTTGTAGGTAAAAGAACGCACATTCATTTGGCAGAGAAAAATACTTGATCCTTTTCTGGGAAAAAAAAGATGGCTTAATACAGATTGCCAGCAACTGGGAGATTAAGTGATTTGAGGAAAGAGATAGGATTGTTTCTTTACATTCTCGCAACCAGAGAAGACTGTAGGATGGAGAGTTTCAGACTGATCATGTACCTTTTAATGAGAAGCTAAAAAGGATTAAATTTACATTCCAAGCTGATCTGGTTTAGAGAAAGCTCTGTGGTGAAATCCAGTGAACTGTCTCTTCTGGGAAGCTTGGGAGTGGCAGTATTTTGTCCTCTGCAGTTCGGTTTTGTTTCTAGACACTGAGATCTCAGCTGCTGACTGAGGGTATTTTCTTTCAAGTGCCAGTGCAGAGCAAGAGAGGCAGGCAGAGCGATTAAAGAGAAGGGAGAACAACAGCAGAAAAAAGAAGTGCAAAGGTAAAAACATGATCTGGGAAAAAAGAAAGAATGGGATAAAAGAATGGAAAAAAACCCCAACAGAAAAAGCAGAGAAGATTCATTCCAGTATAGAAGAATACAGAAAAAGTGAGGTAAAAAGAGAAGAAATAAAAAATGGTAATGTTAGTCAGAGTACTGTGGGAAATAGTGTGAAAGGCTTTACCTAAGTCCAGGTAGATGCATTCTCAACCTTTCCCTCACCACCAAACAGGTCATCTTGTCACAGGAGATCAGGTCAGTCAAGTAGGACCTGCCTTTCACAAACCTGTGCTGACTGGACCTCATCCCCTGGTTGTCCTGCACGTGCCATGTGATGGCACTCAGGAGGATCTGCTCCATAACCATCTCTGGCGCTGAGGTCAGACTGACAAGGCCTGATGTCCAGATCCTCTTTTCAGCCCTTCTTCTAGACAGGCATCACATTTGCTATCTTGTAGTCAGCTGGGATCTCAAGATCCCAGTCAGTCAGGGCTGCTGGAAAATGGTTGAAAGTGTCTCTGTGAGCACTTCCATCAGCTCCCTCAGTAGCCTTGGGTGGCTTCAATCCAGCCCCATAAACGTCCCATTGACATAGGCTTCCCTTTCCCCATAGGAAATAATAAGTGCCGCCCACCAGGTGTGTCCCATACTGCTGAGACCGTGCTACAAAGTATGAGACAAAGTTTACACGTAGTTTGCCCTGCCCCAGTAGTAGAGAATGGTGATGCTTTGGATATTTTCATACAAAGTCCAGTTACAGCGGAGATGGGCTGCAGTTTGCTGGCTGCTGTAAAAGTGCAAGATAAATGTTATGCCCTGAGAAGCTGTATGATTGTAGCCTAATGGTGTGGATTTGTGGCTGATTTAAGAGAATAATTCCTTACTACCAATCCCAACAAGCAATCCTGTTGTCATATGCACACCTAGAACTTCTGCATCACACAGTGACCTCATCTACATTCACAGAGAATCTGTCAGTGTGTTTTGTATTGGTTTAAGTTTCAGCTCAGTTCCCACAGGTTGCAGCTCATTTTGCAAGACCCAGAATGAGGGGAGGGGACAGAAGTGTACAGCTGAAAGGGAAATACGTAATTTTTCAACAGCTGGATAAACCTATCATGAAACTACACCTTAATATTTTAATGGGTGTTTTAAACTAGTAAAAGCTAACACTGTAGTGAAAGAGTCAATCTAGCTGTCTTCCTGGTCTTCTATTCCCAACACACCCTTGTTCATGCTGTTGGTCTTGCAGTAAACTGGCATAGCTGAAAAAAACCCCTTTATTTACAGCCTAGTTGTTAGCTGGATCTATTCCCTGCCCAGTTTCCTAAATATTTGCAGACAATTTTATGTAGGCATGAAAATAGGGACTGGGACCGAAGTAGTTGGCAAAAGCAAAAAGCAGATTCATTCCATGGCAGCATCCCTTGGCCCCTGCAAGGCTGAAGGTGTTTGCTAAATTACACACAAGGTATGGGCAGTATGAGTGGTTTGAATGACACAAAAGATGTGAATTAGAAGGAAACCAAGGCAAAAGAAATGCTTGCGATGTAACTAAGTGTTAAAGGTTGGCAAGAGCTGTCTTGTAATATAAAATCTGGCCTTTCTGTACAAAGTATTTGAAAAATACTTTATAATTGGTAATTATTATCTGAGTTTCAAATAACGTGCCATGGAGTAGACGTATGTTACAGGCAAGATGTTGCTGTTGCTCAGCGTAAATGAGACTTAGAGGTGGTGTCAGAAAATGCAACTGGACTGTCAGACAATATCTGTAGTATGAAATCAAATGCTAAATAGGGTCTGTCTGTTTGTGTACATCTTTTCTTTAATGGAAAGCTGAAGCAAAAAGTTCCCATACTTCCATATAAACCGCAGTATTACCCTGTCAAACCCTACAGTGCCTCGGGACTAGGATTGCTTTCTGACCAACAGAGACAACTATTACTCCATCAACAGCACCAGCAATTTCAGCAATTACTAAGTACCCAGCAACTCACATCAGTAAGTTTTTCAGTTCATTATGATTTATTCCTCTATTGTATTCTAAGGCATGGACAAACTCCTCAGCTTAATATAAACAGTAGTAATGCATTTAACTTGATATTAAAGGCTTTTATAATATTTTAGTCTTTCAGTTGCTTCAGCTTTTTTGGATGATAGTCATGTAAAATGACAGGATGTTATTGGGCTGTGTGTATGGCTAGAAGAATAATTCCCTAGTGCCTTCAATTCCATTTTGTCCTGTGTGGACATGGAGGCTTGTCTCTCTCAGCATCAGCTGTGGGCAGCAGAGTTTGGGACCACATGTGGATTCTAATAATATCCTGAGCTATCTCTGATTCCACTAGAACACTGGCAAAAGATTTTTGGATATCTCATCTCATGAGTTGTCTTTGCTCTGCTTGCAGTATTCATATGGGCCATTAGATAACTGGTTTAACTGTTTGTATTGTTAATTGTGTAGTTTTAGTACATGGTCTTCTCAGGTATGTTTGATCTGACAGACACCTGATGAAGCCAGCAGGCGTAGCTGAATGTCTGCTGAGCTACTGATTTCAGGAAGTCTGACAAGAACTTTCTTTCCTTTCCCACAGTCTCATGGAACTTCATTAGTGTAACCTAAATTAGCTGGGATTAGTTTAAGGATTGCACTGACTGAAGATCTGGATAAGCAGGAACCCAGGGAGGAGCTATTTTTCAGCAACTAATTACTGATCTTTTTTTTTCTTCCTCCTCCCTCTCCTCATATTATTCAAGGAACAACATCAGGCCCTTTTGTATCAATTAGTACAGCAACAACATCACCATCACCAACACCATCAGTCTGAAGTACAGCAATTGCAGATTACTGGAGGAGCACAGATACCCATAAACAACTTACTTTCAGGCACACAGGCCTCACCACTTAATGCAGCTGCTACCAACCCATTCCTTACAATTCATGGAGATAACGCAGCTCAGAAGGTGACAGTAAGTATACTTCTCACCTCACTTTCAATGCTGTACCTCCAGGAGGTAACTAAAAGATAAGAAGCAGGTTATGTACCTGTATTCATAAATCAAAGATGGTGGAATTTTTGTCTTTATTTATTTTTCTTGAGCCTTGGGCTGCACTTAAATGAGACTCAGAACTCTGAACTTGTAGTCACAGCAAACATGTCTGCTGCACACTCTTGCTTCCCTGGACCAGGGCACCAATGCAGTGACTCTTGCTGTCCTCTTGTAATTACAACTGCAGCTCTAGTCTTCCTCACCCTATGTCTTCCCCAGCATTGTATCCACTGTTTTGTGGATGCTTCCTTTTACTACCTTCCTTGGCAAGTTTACCTTGGCCAGGGCCTCGGGCCCTGTGGAGCTGCGGGGATTAGTTGATGCCTTGCGAAGTGAGGAGCCCATTGCTGGGAGGATGGAATCTGTGTTAGGAGAATGGGCTGGGTGCATCTTGGCTCTGGCCTGGGAAAATGAGGCTGTGCATTGGGAGGCTGAGTGGTTCTTCTGCTTCATAGAGTAGTAAAACCTTTCCTAGACAGATAGGACACATTTTTTCCTGGCAAAGATGTTCCATTGTTTTCAGTATTTGCCCATAATCTCCATCCCCAAGACAGGAATTCTTTCTTCAAGAAGTCAGAGAATAGGCTTCATTCTTCAAGGGTTTTGCAATTAAGATGATAGGATGAAGAAAGGAGCATAAGAAACTTGGAAAAACAAAGGATGAATAGAGCAGGAAGACATAAAGTTTCAGCATTCCTTGGAGAAGACAGCAAGTGGTACTCTTGGAGAAGAAAGGGAAGCTTGTCTGCAAGAGCAGGTGGGGAGAGTTTGGGCTAAATATGAGTCCCCTCCCTGCTCCCAAATCCTCCAGCTACTTTAGGAGCACTCTGGTAGAGGACTCAGGCAGGGCTTCTGTGGTACTTCCAGGTAGTAGGTGAGACACAAACCACATAAATGATGAATTTTCAACATGATTTTTCCTGGAAACAGCTCCCTTCCATTCAAAATTGTGAGCTCTTACTTTTGTTCAGCTTTGTGCTGAACTTGTCATTGTCACTCTGGGGTTTGGGCAGTTGTGATGTCGCGGCTGCCAACGGTCGCTGCGGTCAGGCCCCATTCTCTGGGTCAGTGACTGTTCCAGCAAAAGTGCTGGCACAGGGACTGGCTCCAGGCCTTGCCTTCATTCAGAAATGTTCACAGTTTGTTCTCATGTGTTTAAAACTCATCTCCCCTCATTTTCCAAAAATTAGTAGTGAATGGAATTGAGACCCTGGTTTTGGTTTACATACAAACAAAATATTCTATGTGATCTTATTTTGATTTTTTTAAAATGGCCATTATTAGGTCTGTACAGTGCAGTGTATTTTTCCAAATATGCCATTACAGTTTTTGTTTATGTTAACAGTTAGCTGTAAATAATTCTAAGAAATCTCAGAATATCTTCGAACAAAACCCTTACAAAAAATTTCTTTTGAAATTGATTTATTTTTTTTAAGGCTACAATTGAGACAGATTGCACAGATTGTTGAACTGTTTTTAACAAATTCTCTATTTGCCAAAGTTGGACTATTTTAATCTCATTTGCAGCTGAAACAGGTTTCCAGGCATTTCTGAATGCTCAGAGACTTTTGCCGAGTCCTGTTCAATACTTGCAGGAAATGTCTTTGTAGCAATATATGAAAGAATTGTGATGGGACAAATTGGAAATTGTATTTGTTCTGATGGCGAAGGATGGATTTCAGCTCTCTTCAGTGGGCAAATATAGCAGAGATCACCTGGTGTTTCTCTTGACCATCTTGCAGTTCTAGAGAGACCCATGGCCAGGAACAGCCACTCTTGTTGCAATGAAAGTAGAAGCAGTTGGTGTTTTCTAATGCTGGCTGTCATGACCTTAGCATTAGTTGCTTCAATACAGGACTACTCCTTTAATTATTCTTCTGTTTCTCACTTTTTATTCTACAGTACATGGTTATTTTTCACAATGCAGAAGTTGCTAGGTAGATGGCTCTAGTGAATGTACTTCATCTGCTTTATCTTCTTTATGAACTGAATTTTACTTAGCTCTGTATGCTATAATCTGATTTTTAGAAGTATTTTCTCTTACACAGAGGCTCAATGATAAAACTGGACCAGTTGCGTCAGAGAAGAGTTGACATTTGAATGACACTTGAGCCCTGCACGTCCTGCTGTTATAGCACTTCATGTGGCTGCAAACCGCGGGTTCCCTTTCTGCAGATTGAAAAAGAGCAACAAGGAACTCTTACTGCACAGCAAGAGGTTAATAATTTTCATAAGGATATTTTTGGTAGGCTTACATTTGCTTTCTTGTTGCACTAAAATGGATGTACTTTTTAATGTTTCAGACTGTGAAGTAGATAAAACTCTGCAAATCATAATTATTTTGTCAATATGATGGTACTAAGTACAAATTCAACCACAGAAAAACATACACTTGACTCTTCAATCCTAATCTTACAGATTTAAAGGCTATAAACTGTCTGTAGTGATGCATTGCTTTGGTTTCAGAGTCGTTTTAACAGCCCAACCCCAGCCCATCTGATATGCTGCTGCAGTTGTAATAGACTTCTAGACTGAGCTTGTAATGGCAGCTGGGACTTGCTGTTCATCATTTCCTTTTTTACACACCTGTTTTGAAACCGGACTCATAAGGGAATTGACTTCTGAACTTTTTATTCCTTTAAATTCCTATTGTTGTATAGTTGCAGTTTTTCTTGAGTAAGAATTACAGTATGGAATCCAAAGTTTATTAATTTTGGTGTAGGTTTTAGAGTTCTGAGGTTTTAAAAGGAGCCATTTTGGTTCCAGTGACAAAATTTTCTTACCAGATGAGAAGGCCACACTGGAAGAAGTTTTGTGTAGTGTTTGGCCTAAACCAAGTGCCTGTTGCTACCTCCATTTTGTTGAAATGGCTGCAAACAGCTGATCATGCACTAGACGTGTCCTTGTTAGCAGCGGGAATATTCTGTCTTGCACCAGCAGCCTTGTTCTGCCTTTCCTAGAGGTGTTTATACCACTGTAGAGAGCTCAGGCAGATTGTTACCTGGGTCGCTTTTCACTAATAAATTACCAAAAAAAGTGAGTTACCATTTCCCACTAAAATTTCCCAGTGGCTGAAACGGGTGAACTTGTGTTACAACACTTCCGGCAGTTGCTGATTTCATGGCGAGTCTATGCAGGGTGGTGAAGGACAGTTTAAATGGGGGTAATGACCACTAATCAAGAATGAGGTGGGAATTATTAGCGGAAAAGACCCAGCTGTAATTAGACCTCCACTGTGTACTTATTTGGAAGAACATGTTAATTCTGCAATATGTTTCTTAGCTAAACATTGCACAGTTCTTACCTCATTTCTGTAAATAAAAGTTTTGTGAATCTGTTTTGTATTGTGAAGAATTCATAAAAAAACATTGATATTTTGATTTGTAATATTTCTAATTAGTAGATTTAATTGAAAAATAAAAATAATTTATTTTTATATGTTTCGGGGAATTTTTTAAAAATGTCACAAATCACTTTTGTAGATACTTTACAAAAGTAAACCAGTGGTTTATTTTACTTACTCGCCCCACTGGTGGATATTCTGTAACAATTTGTACAAAAGGTAAGATGGAAATGTGCTGTTATTTTGACTAGATGTAAAATTCCAAGTGTATGAAAAGATATGTACAAAGCTTTTGTTAATAAACTTTAATAATGTTTATCATTGTATATGACTTGTGTGAATGTGTAGAAGAATGGAATGTTTCTATTAACATCACATGAGAGGAAGGATTTCATTTGTATGTGGCTACTAAATTTACTACTTGTAATTTTATTACAAGAAGCTTTAAAAAATATTTTTCATGTAAATTTTTGCTTTCAAGAGACACTGATGTAGCTGCAAAACTGTCCAGGGATATTTCTGCTTACTGGACAGAAACACCTGTTACAGACCTGGGTCTGATCCCAGTTTTTTGCTTTCCCCCTTCAAAGTGAAATGACTGGAATTGCAGGAGCGGTGGCTGTTGTCCAGTGGCTCCGGTTTGTTCTCATAGAACTTGATGAGGGCTCAGTGGGGAGGGCATGGTTCTTCATCTTCACTGTGCCTGGGTGCGGGGAGTGAGGCCGAAGTTGTTGCTGTAACCTTTGCACCGTGCTTTCTGTAAAACCAGCACAGTGGTTTTTTCCATGAGTGTTGCTTACTGTCCATGGAAAGGTTGGTAAATAGCTAAACCCCTGGGTTTTTATTTCCCAGGAAGCAAAGAGAACTTGACCCTTCCTGTACTGTCACTTGAAGATAAAATGTGAGGCTTGTGCTAGTCAGGGGTTGGCAGACAAGAGATGCATTATGGCATCCTCACAATTTTTAGCCCCTGAGGCTCAGAGCAGCTTCTAGGACAAGCAGGAAGATGACGTTGTCGTAGGCCTGTGCCATTTGAATGTTTTTCCATCTGCTCAAGGCCCAAGTACTGAATATTGTTTTATTTTCCAGTGGGGAAAACTGGAGTCCTGAAAGAAGACTGGTAAATGAGCAAGCTCAGAACTAACAGTAGGGAAATGTGAAACATCCTCTGGCACAGCAAAGGGGCATCACTTGTTCCCACCCTCCCCAGGACTAGAAAAACCTCCCAACATTCTGGGGTAGTTGATGAATGTTTTATGCTCTGAGGGGAAGCGGTTCAGGAAACGTACGTGTTTCTACTGATTAAACCTGTAGAAGGTTCAGACCTCTAGACCTGGGAGCGGTCAGTGTTCTGGCCCTGTTGAACACTGGCTGTTGGTCCGTGCTGAGAAGGGAGACTACAGAGCATGGAAGGCCGGGCTCCAAAGCTACACTCTGTACTGTCACACCTGGAGAGGAGCTGGTAGAAAACCTGCTCTGCCCCTTCTCTTGGAGCCATGGACTGCTGCTTTATTCATGGACCTGTGCCAAAGCCAAAAACCGTTAGGCAGTATCAGAAAGTCACCTTGCTCCAACTGGAGCAGTACCACGGGAATCGGTGAAAGTGGTTAAGTCCTGCCTTTCCTTGAGTATTTCTTTTATTGGAGAGGGACTGCCTAAACTCTGGTATGTGTTTCCTGCTAAGATATGGACAAGTGTGAAAGGGCCAAAGTTACAAACACATGTGAAATTGTCAAGAGATTGGTGCCAGAAGCCAAGACAGCAATGGGTGGTTCACAGTACCACAGTCCTGGTGGACCAACAAGCAACAGCAAGGAAACAATGAAAAGGACAGTTCTGACATCCAAACAAAAGTTCAATTCACCAGCCCTTTAAAGAAAGAGACCACATCAAAGCCAAGTTCACATGAGAGCCAGATGCAGTCAAAACCAACCTTGTTTCAATGATTTTGCAGATCCTGACATCAAAGATGATGGTCTGTGGCTGATTTGGCACCAGTTCAGTAAAGCCCACACTGCTGTCCCTGTGGAATGCCTCGGATGCCAAAGCAGCCCAAGCTGCTACACAGGTCCCTGGCTGCCAAATTGCAGAGCTCTCCTCATGTGTTAGGAACTGCTCTGGGCTCAGTGTCACTCACAGAAGCAGCACAGACTGAAGGTGCTGCATTCAGAAGATTTTTCACCAAAACCCCACTTTACTGACAACGATGACAACAAACTTTATAGCTTAACAGAAGCCAATTAATTCTGGACAGCCTATGACATCTGCAATCCTGCTTTTATCAACTTAACCATTCAAGCTGTGTTAGCAGAAGCAACTCTTTCAGCACTAGCACTGTGTGACACTTAACTGGCCAGTTTTCTGATGCCTGTTTTTCATAAGCTGCACTAAAATCTTCCTGTTGGGTCTGCCTAAAGGAGAACTCTTTTCAGTGTTCCTGTTGTTTTCAGGCCCCATCATCTCACAAAGAGGTCACATTGCAAAATCTTTCCTGAAACATCTTTCATCTTTTTTTTTAATTAGTTGAAATCTGAGAACTATAAAGTTGAGAGTAATATAGTCCAAACATCTACTTTTACAAAAGGACACTGCAGAACAGCATCTTGCTGTTTTTTCCTCTAGAACTGAACAGCCTAAATGAGAGCACCATTAACCTTCACAGCATCTCAGTCATATTCTACTTACTCACTTGTGGATGGTTGTCAGGTTCCTTTAGCTTGGTATTGGACTGTATCCTCAGCATGGTAAGGGAATATTGCCCTCCCTGTCTCATCTGCTCCAAATGCTCTTTTCCATAGTGTTCTGCCTGTCCCATCAGCAGAGATGAGCAAAAACTACCCAGGGAAGGAATTATATTTTGCTAGCAGGCAAATACTAACATTACTTAAAGGAAATCCGCATTCTGTGCTAGAACAAAAGTTGGAAGAAGTTGCTTAAATCCCAAGCCTTGAGTGACCTTGGTTTTCATGGATGAAGTTTTAGAAAAACAAACTTGTGCTGGATAATAGACCCATGAAAAAACAAATCCTGGCTACGGTTTTCCACTTCTCTGGTGAGCATCGTATCTGACCTCAGTCACCACAGACTAAAGGCACTGCTAACAGGGCTGTGTCATCATCCACAAAACACCTGGCAACTCCAGGAGAGGACCCTGAGAGGCTCTGAAAGTCTCAGACTCTTACCTGGCCCTCCTTCCTCCCCACTGCCAAACACTAAAGCTAAAGCCTTAGCTGGGCCAATTCCTTAGGCCCTTGATGAACTGAAGTAGGACTGGATGGGCCCTGGATGAAGCCTTCACTACCTCGCTCTCCATGAAGGATGGCTCCCAGATGGAGAGCTGATCATATGGTTGCAGAAATCAGATCCACTGGTGCAGGACACTGACTCACATTCCCCATCGCAACACGTTCAGTTCCAAATGAGTGACCAGTGCCATACAAAACCTTCCCAGTTCTTGATGCTGAAACAGTTGGGCCTGTCACCAATTCCCAGTGCAGTGCCATTGTACAAGAAGCCAATGCACTTCTCTTACACAGCCAGCTTGCCTCTGCTTTCAGGAAGTCTTCAAGCAGTAAGGATGCAATTCATCAGTTCCCTTCCATCCAGGTGTAAGCAGCACCTGTGATTAGACAGACATCCAGCACTTCAGGTATTCAACCCGACAAGTGTGACAGAATGGCATCTACAACCTTTGCCCATCCTTAAACTGCTTCCTTCAGGTAAACTGGATTTGTCAGGAGCATTGTTTTAAGTTTCTCATTGTGAATGGTCTTACAAACAAACAAACAAACAAACAAACAAACATTCTTACCAGTCAGCAGTGCTTGTCCTTCTTCAAAGAAAGACTGTGGTGGAGGGAAGTGGAAGTTGTGGGGAGGCAGTGACTATTGCCACACACCCACTGGGGATGTGGGCAGGTCTTGAGCAGGTACTCATGTTAAGTTTAGATCTCCAGCAAGAAAGGTGTCAAGAGTCCTCCCACGTCCTTGCTACATTTGCTACTGGATTTTTTTTTTTGCCCTGACACCTAACTACGCTATTTCTCACTCCAAACCGAGCCCATTGTTTTTCTTCACAGCCACAGCAGATTTGTAACAGTTCCATATGGACACAGAGACCACGCAACTGCAAAGCTCCCTTTTACATACCTGGAAGACTTTTCTCTCTAGTCTAGAGCAAATACCAGCACTTCCTTCCTAGCAAATCAGGCATTGCAATCATTCTTTCCGCTCTTTTCTGGATGCTCTACATCTTGGAGAGTGATACGCTGAACCGGGCACGCTATCCCAGGTAAAGTCTTGTCAATCCAGAGTGGAAAGGAAGGATGACTTTCTTCTCATCACAGGCCAAACTCTCCCATTACTTGCTTTCTTTTTTTGAAACTGCAGAAATATTCCCATTACCAATCTGTATTTTTCATGAACAATACATCTCCATTTGCTCATGTTCTTCTACCCCAGCTCCACCCATTAATTTTCACCAATTCTCTTCACCATTTTAGCAACTTTTCTTTGCAGCCATTTCAATTACCTTGCTTTACAGCTAGTCATCTCTCATTGAGTGTTCTAGATGAGTAATAGCTTTTGAAAGTTAAGATTTCCTGATATCTCTTGAAAATACATCATTTGATCTAAGATTCTTCCATCACTAGCACAGAATTCCTGTTCCATCAATTAGCACCCAGATCACAGTACAGCTTCTAAATATGTTTAATTTCCAATGCAGTTAAGCTGTGAAATTCTCTGTGAAAAAAAAATTAGATGCATTATTTCTTATCTGCCTAAGTTTCCATCATATCATTAATTCTACCAACTAATTTTTTTTAAAATATAAGACAAAAAAATAAAAAAACCCCAGCTCCAATTCTTAAAGGAACACATATGGAACACTGTTATATTCCCCAAATACTTAGCTCTTGAAGTTTTATGGGAATGGAATGAAATGTTGCAAAATGCTCATCTGTCAGAAAGCACAGTTGGCAGTTACTGGGGAAATCGGTGGTGGAAATAGCAGGAAGTTGATGGAGACTTTCATCCACCAAGTTTCGATTTTGAGTTCAGATACATGATCCTCTGAGTTTTCATTTTGATTTTGAATAAAAGCTCAGAAAATTTTTAGAATCCTGGTATTAAATCACAATTTGAATGGTAAATAATGCTTTAAAAAATGGAAGTCCTTAATGTTTCTTGCAAAAGACTGAGATCACTGCTCTGATTTACTGCTGTCATTTACAACCCATTAAGTACCCTTTATTCCAGCATTTTAAGCTTTTCATAATTTTGGAAAAGTTATACAAAACAAGATCACAAGTATGGAATAATATAACCATTATTACCTGTTCTTCAAATTGAATGCAGGGTATACAACCACCCCCAAATATGAGAACTCTTAGCCCAAGAGTGTTAGCCATTCAGTACTTTAGAAGTGGTCTTGAAGTACCTTATATCTCTTAATTTCTAATTAAAAAATGAAAGCCTTTAGTGTTTTTACCCATTTCAACTTTACTGAATTAACAACGCTGTCAAATATCACTGTATATCACTGCAGGGTTGGCAAAAGCAGGTATTATATTGCAGGTTCATACAAATGTGTGTGGAAGTTAATACTAGAAATACCACTTATTTAAAAATATGACTAGATATTTATAAGAATAAGGTATTTATATGCATATGGTCTTGGATTTAGAGCTGCAAGAAAGAAAAAATATATTTTGAGTGCAGAGTTTCATTACTCTCATGCTTGCCTAACAGTTTCAGGTCAATTCTCTCTTTCAAAACATAAAATATAAGTTATTTGTAAGCTGTATGTATATCCACTGGCTGCAAACCTATCGGATTCAGTATGTGATTATCAGAGGGGGTTTTCCTGAAGGTCTGCTCACTTTTAGACACTGTTATCACACATCTGCATAAGCAGCTCTTCAATATAAAAACACCTTCATTCTCCAACACACAAACCAGGTAAGATGGTGTAAGATTTATTAATGCTTTCTTTTACTAAGGCACATGACGTATAGAAATACTGAGGTACAAGAATGCAGTTTCCTGCATATGAGATTTAAAACCCCATTTTGACAAAGTTGAGCTACATCTCTTCTTGCTCACAACACTCAGCTTTTAGCCATTTTTTTCTTTTGTACCAGTTCAACAAGCAACTTGTATCTTGCCATGCACTCCTCCTGAAAGGGAACACAAAAGTGTTATTCAAAGGTTGATATTTTAGTATTGCTTTAACTCTCTATATATGCTGCCTTATTCTAGAAGAGCTGGGTTCTAGGGGTTGTGTAGGGGCTTTTTTTGAGGGTGGTGGTTTTTTCTTGGTTTGGGTTTTTTTGTTTGTTTTTTGTGGGTTTTTTTTTGTTGTGGGTTTGTTTTTTTTTCTTGGTTGGTAGGTTGTTGTTGTCTTAAAGTTGCACACTGGATTTGAGAAGGGAAATCTACATCTAGTGAAGAGGGAATTAGAAAAATTAACTTGCAATTTATGCTTCTTAATGGCTCATTTATCTGTCTGAAGAGCACACAAACCCAAGAAACAGTTGCCCAGTACTTCTTGAACAATGACTGCCAGAGCAATTATTGAACAGCTGTATTGCAGTATCTATAAAACAGTTTCTCTGGTGTGAACCAAACTGCAGGCAGGTTGAGCTGAGCCGTCAGGGTCACTAATGCAGCACCTTATGACACCAGAGACTGCAGAACAGCTTCAGATACAGAAAAACACCCAAATCCTGCCCCACTGCACTTCCTGCTCCCTCACACTGTGTTTGGCACAAATACTACATGGCTTTTCCGCAGCTACAATGGCTGAAGCAAGCATACTAAGCTATCACAACTATTAGGAAATCTAGCACAGACCATCTAGATCAATGACAATGAATGCTATTTTTAAAAGATTATACTTACAAAAAGAACATTAGCTAGATTATTGAGCATTTAACACTTGCAGATGGATTACTTATTTTGTTTGTTCATTGAGATGGGTTGAGAAGGATATTGTGAAAGTGTAAGCAAAGCAGCTCACCAACATTTGGTTACTAACTTTGAATCAAAATTTGTTTTAAAATCTAATTTGTCCTGCACTTGAAGATCTGAAAGGCAGAGGAGAGGCAGGTATTTTTAATGAAACAGGAGTTACTTCAATGTTTTCTGTAGAGATCAAACAAACTGAAATGAAAAAATGTTTTAAATAAAATGACAAATGTGATGACTCTGTAGGTCACCTGAGTCTGGACTGAGAGGCCAAGTAAGGGCCTCACCTTTCTGTATGGACCCTCATTCTTAAGGTAATCATAAATTGGTAGCAAATATGTTTCCCCTCAATTTATACTATGGTTCAGTCAAAACAAGTCATACCTTGCTTTTTCCAGGAACACATTTTGCTATTTTATCCCAGCGATCCAATGTTCCCTTTGGATACTGCTGCAAGGCCATTTCAAGAAGTTTCTGTTGGTTTTGAGTCCACGGTTCTACTGGTGCACGGCTTTTCTCCCTTCTTCTGCTCTCATCATCACTCTCTTCCTCTTGCTCAGTGTTATCAAAATCTTTCTGACGTCTCCCTCTGCCCTTCTCTTCTGGTGCCTCTTTTGTTGCCAGCAGAGCCATTTCAGGTGCTTTGACAATTTTCCGTCTGCGGTGTCTAGTTTCACTTGCAATGGTCTCCTTTGGATCTGTTTGGACATCCATCTGCTCTGGTATAAGACTGTAGTTCCCCTCCACCTCCGCTTCCTCCTCCCTTTCTCGCTGGGTGATTATGTGATCCGGCAGATTCATGTTGACTTTGAAATTTTTGGAATTATGGGCCAGCGTTTTAAGCTCAGAGAGCCTAATGATACCTGTTAGAAACACTGCTGTTACACTTCTGAAAAAGTAAAATACCCTATAAACAAATTAAAGATTCTCAGAACAGTGCAGGGTAGACAAAAAGCTCTTCTAGACTGACAGCTTAAGAAAAAAGATTAAGAAATCAAGGTATTCATGGTGATGAACTTTGCCAATTAGGAGCTTATCTGGTATATGGGAAGCACTACTAAATTCCCACACTGATATAAAACAAACAGAGCAGCCAGAACAAATGAACAAACCCCACAATAAATGGAGTATGAAAGCCCAGGAGGATGAAGCTAAAGGGAAATGTTCCCTCAGAACACCCAGCAGTTCTCTTTTCCCAAAGAAAGGCAAGGTTGCAAAAATCTCTCTGCAGAGCAGACTGAAAGGCACAGCTGTCACCCAAACCCGGTGATTTTCATAAGCACACACCTGGTGTACATGTAACAGAATCCTTCACCTGTTTGGCTTTCAGGGTTACCTGCATGAAAACAACAAAAAGAAAGGACTATTAAAAAATTATATCACTGGGGCTATTGAATTCATTATCAGCTTACCACAAAACATCTACATTGAAGACACATTAAATACGGTGATGCTGATGTTCTTTGGCTGCCTTTGCTCATATGTGGGGTCCAAACTGGCTGAAAGTAACTTTCTAGGTTTTGTTCTTTCTAGAACATTCCTGGCTTATTAAGATAATGTAAGTGATACTACACATTTCTATTACTATCACCATAATACACACTGTTGATACTCAAATTTTATTTTCTTTCCATGTTAAACCCTAATTTTCCAACCTAAAAATATCACAAGGATCAGGGAAAAGGAAACAAATGAGTTCTCTTCTATATATTAGTTTCTCAATACTGAACGAAAGAACAAAATAACCACATAGGTCCACATGATGAAGCACACGAGCAGACAGGTATTCAGTCCCCAAATGAAATGTAACAGTTTGACTGCCAAAGATCAGCAAAGACACTTTCTAAATCCTGCAGCAAAAGTTATTATTGATAGTCCAAAGGATAGAGAGCTCCCTGATTCAACCTTGCCATGTATACTGAAATCTCTGTCCTGGGAGAAAAGTAACATTAGATTTAGCATTTTTAGTTTTTTGAAGGCGAGGATTTTGTAAAAAAGCTAGAAATTGAAATCAAGTAGTCTGAACCACCCAAATCAAATTTAAAATGTGAACAGGCAACAAATACACTGAATCAAACCCGATATTGCATGGGATGGGTTCCCTGTGTTCCCTGCTCTCTGAACCTGGGACCCTGGATGTTGACATCCATTTAGTCTAAGGTGTGTGGTAGTGTGCTGCCCAGAGCAAAAATAAAAAATACGTGACTTGCAAAGACAGGAATTCCTCTGTGTGGGATTTACCCATAATAGGAGTCATTTAGGCCTCCCAAGCCACAGGACAGACTTCTGCTGTTTTAGCTACTTAATGTTAACAATAACAATTACTCCCTACTCAGAGCAGCACTAGAGAGCAAACCTGCCAGAGGGTTGTAAAGCCATTTGCTGTGAGAAGAATTAAATATTAAGATTCAGGATTTTTGTTCTATGACCAGATTCGTAAGTGAGTACCTCAACAGTTAAAATACCTTGATACCATCTGCTTCTAGTCTGGTCTGTTTGGTTCCTCCCACCCACCTTTCGGCCCATGAAATTGCAGCAGTTTGCTGTAAAAATAGGCTGGTGCTGGATCTCCTTAAGGAAATGACAGCAAGACTTAACAAGGCAAAGTGGTCTATTTTCCCTACAAATTAAGCTTCATTTTCTGGGATGATTAAGTTCAAATGAAAACTCTGTGAACAATGAAATCCCAACTCTAATTAACCAAAACCTTTATCCAGAGGTAGACATCTGGCACAGAAAACTCCAGTTTCTACTGCTGCAGTATGATAAAGTTTTAATTGTTCAAAGAAAAATCTCAGAATACTGTAATACTGAACAAGTAATTTTCAGTGGCACTAACAGTTCTGGGATCTGCGTGATTCCAATTTTGAAACAACAGAATGGATCCTCCTTGAAACACACGATCCATTAACAGAAATTGCCTTCCTTAAAGAATTTATATTGTAAAATAATCAAAATTAAAATGTTTGTGTTCCATCTTTAGCAGAGGGTCTCTACAGTACCAATGATTTAAAAAGTTGAGTGGAATGGAAACCATTCTTGACTGCTGAACAGAATGGATCGTTAGCATTGTCCTCCTATGCATCCCTTAAATAGAAATTATGTTATATAAACTGGATTATAATAGATTTTCAAAAGAGTAAGAAGAATTTGCCATGCAAACAAGTAGCTTTTCGAGCTTCCTGCAATGACACAGTGGATTCATTGTAAATATGACATGGCCCTATCTATCTTCGTGTATTCCAGAAAACTGTCACTAAACCATCTTGCTGTCTTTAAAGTAAGTCTTTCAGAGACTTAAAGCCTGCTTATAAGGACACGAAGGCAAGAAAAAGAGAGCAGAAAAGATTCCCTGAATAAAATAGAGCAGAATAAACTGCCAGTAAAGACAGGTACCATGAGCTGCTGCCTCCGTGCCAACATTCAGTTTTCTCTCTGTTGAACCTCTAATGTTTTCAGAGGTCAGCAGATACCATTTTATCTTTCAAACTGAAACTACACATGCAACACAAACATTGCTTTGGAAGTGGTGCAAATCAGCAGGATTTCAGTTTCCTTTACAAGACAGTTGTTCCCAAATTAGGTTAGTGGAGGTATCCCACAATAGATATAAATTTTGCTGCATATTACATCTAATTGGACTAGAATCTAAACCGTCCCTCTCCATTTGAACAGTGAAGGATTTTGGCTTATTCCCAGAACCTGGCTGCATTTCTTATTTCCCCTTATATGCAAAAAATTCAGAAGTAATAGTCTTTCCATAGGTTCTTATGTTGGCCGACTTCAGTCATTATAGCTTGGTGAACCTAGATGTAATATTTGTAGTAAGTTACTCCATTCATCACATCTACTATTTCCAAGACTTTATCTTTTGAAGGCTTTATGATGTATGTTCATATTTTGATGGACTTTCAATTTGAACATTCACCAGGTAAGCTCGAAATAACAAGTGTGTGTATAGTTTAGATACTGAAAACCTACTATTTCAAACATTGAACAAGCACCTTCAGTTGACATAAGTTTGACAACTCATCAAGCTTCCCCCAGCTTTACTATCATCATTCACAGGTTACAGGGGAATATTATTTGTCCATTATTATTTTTGTCAGCTTTCTTCTTCATACGGATGTTTGCAAGTCCTTTTCCAGGTGCTTTGTACAGTTCATGTTTACTCCAGCTCTTTTCACTGAGAGTTCCGGTATCACTTATTTAGACTTCAGATTTATGTGTCCATCAGCTTCAACTGTCATTGTCATTCCAGATGCTGACATAGGGTAAGAATCGTTAACATGTCAGTATTAAACTGCTGAGGATTATTAGGAATCCAGCCTATGGAACATATGAAACTGTATTTCAATTTGATCTGTTTGAGTTTAATCATTGTTCTTGCCACTCAAATCTGCCGACTCTTCTGTTGCCAGTTCCTCCATGCTTTTTGACATCCTTAATATCAATTTAAATTTCCTCTCCAGGGGTGAATAGTGTTATTTGCTAGCTAGTTCTTCACTGATTCATAAAAAAATCACTAAGTTATGCAACAGAAGTTGCTCCATTGCTTTCTCTACTCAATTACTTATCATAGCTTGGTTATATGATATTATTACTTTTTCATTGGTTAACAGATAACATACTTGTAAAAACTTATCCAAAGTATGAAGCAGTTGTAGAATACTCTCTTCTAGCTATTACTGCTGTTTGTTCCTGCATAATGCTTTAAAATTACAGTTTTCATGTATATTAAATTATCAGTTTTATCCTGTGACAAGTTGCACAAAAAGCCTCCCGTTATTGACAACAGCTTTCATCAGAGTATTAGCTAACGCCCTCAAGAAATCCTGGTTCTGGGGACACCTTAAATAATAAAGATCAAGACTGTGAAATTGATTTAAAACAGAAGACAGAAGATCTCATATTCCTGCAAGTATTTGTACTGCTGAACAGACACACCGCATTATTTTATAGGAATCAACTTTAAATATTGTAGTCCACCAGGGATAACAGAAGTCACAACTGAAGTCAGGTAATATCATGCACAGTGAAACAGATTTCCTAAGACAGATAAAGATGACAAAAAAAACCTGGATGCAAGCAATCAAATTGCTGGAGTAGAAATCAAACCATCTTACTATGGGACCTACAGAAAGAAACCACAGGAACAATTTGCTTCTGAGAACTCCCTTCTGAACTCAGTTTCAATAGCTCTTCAGCTATAAAAAGATTCTATCGAAAGCAAGTGGGATTAGTGGGATGATTTTATGTGATGAAAGCCAGACAGAGCTGGTTTCCTCCTGCACTGCTAACAATTAGTCCAGATCACAAAGACTAGTTGCTACTTAACAAGACACCTAGCAGTAAAAACATTCCTCATCATGACCATCCAGATGTTAAATCTCTTACTACTCTGGACACCTGCCACCTCTTTCAGATGGGACAATTGATACTTCAGAGATATACAAGAAAAAAATATTCAGAATCAGCTTTAAAAACTCTCAGATGCACAGGCAAAAGCAAATTTTGCTATCACATGAATGAGAGGGTACTTTTCACCCTGCAGGGAAGGCAGATATTAAAAATGCGCAGAATTGTGACAGACCTAGAGGGGAAAACCCTGTAAAGTCAGGTACAATGATGCTACTGGTGCTAAACAGAGAGAGAGAGAGCCCTTTTGCAGAGGATGAAGAGTGATTCCCCATTCTCATAGCAGCAGCCACTGGCCCACCAGTTCAGCTGAGCCCTCCAGCGCCACCCCCAGCATAGCTCCGCAGGGCACAGGCCAACACGCCATTGAAGCCTTCACCATTCACTGCCTCCTGGGAATCCTCTGTGGGCAACAACCTACCTTCCTTCCCTAGGATCATATTTTTATTAAGATTGCAACAGATAATCACAGAAGTACAAACCTCTTGGGTTCTAACAGTATTTTGAGAAAATAATGGGAGCGTTGTAGGAGAAAATCTATGTCACTTGGCTTCCCAAATGTATATAAACTTCTTGCGAAGAAGGATGACATGTTATGGTGCTACTAAAAACTTGAGTGTCTGGTAACATTTTTTTATTATTCTCAGCATCTTCCTGAGCAGTTCTCTAAGTATTTACTGAAGATGTCATGTTTTCTCAGCATCAACTATCAGAAATTTCCTGTCCTGGTAGCAGTGTTCTGCTCACCCAGTTGTTACCTTCCTGCATGCTCCCCATCTAGTTATGTCACGAAAAAAAGCCAGGATCTGTGGAATTACAGAAAAAAATAATGTGGAGACAGCCTGTGAGTAGTTGAGGTTACTATGAAGCAATGAGGAATTTCTTGAATCTTTGAGGCTAATTTGAGTTATAATCACATTTTTTCTCACAAAGGAAAGCCAGAGACAGAAGGATTTTAATGCCTTCCTTGCTTTGCCAAAGTAGTAGGTTTTTACAGCTCTAACCTTCCAGAACCACACAGAATAACTTGCCAAATTTAAAATTATCCCCTTATAACCAAAATACTACCTGCTGCACTGAATTTCCTTCCAGTCTAGATCTAAACAGCTTTTTTCATTGCAGCCACAACTGTATCAAGCACTGTTTGACACAAGTCAGACACCAGAATGACCTATTCTTTTTTTCCCCATGTGACTTAAAATTTGTTGCTTTATATACCTACCTTCCCTTACAGACTCTAAAAGAGCTGCTAAAATTGTCTTCAGATTTACCAGATTGGGTAAAGTTCAAATACTGAGGCACTGTGCCAAATCATTCTCCATTTTTCCAAATATCCTCATTTATGACTTAAAAGACCTCTTGAAATAAGTATTTCAGATCAGATGTACCTTTGTTTTGGCATTGCTTGTAACAGTTTGTTCGGTAGGGTGTTACGAACTTTCCCAGAAGTAGGTAATGTAACTAATCTTTAGCCACTGTGTAGGCTGAATTTGATGCTAACTCAGCAAATGAGTATTTTAGAGACAACATGCTTTTATTCTTGAAATAACTGCAAAACACATTATGAATTTTACTGAATTTGCTTAGAACCACCAGTTGCAGACAGCAACAATACAGTTTTCTTATGCTTATGGACTTTGAAGTCACATGTGATTCTGAAGTTTGCCATAGCAGATGGAGTAGAGGTAGCTACCTCTGCACAAATCCCCAAAACAACCGTGAGTTTAATTATGAGGCAATTTAAGATGTGGCCTGTAAAAACGGCAAATTTGGCCTAAATCACCAGATGCAGAACTTTCTTCAGTTTAAGTCCCCAAACAGTTAATTTAAAGCAGCAAAAGAATTGCTTCTTTTTTCGGGATACAAGAGGAAGAACTTTGCAACTAGACTTGTGATAATGCTGTCTTCATACTTCAACAAGACTTCATACTGTCTTGGTTTTGGTCAGTTAAAATCCATGAGAGAGTCATTAGCTCTATACTACGGCCACTCATGCAGGAGAGGAGTTTGGCTCAAATTCCCACTGCAAATGGGCCAACTATTTGGACACCTTATTTTATTATTGATGATGCAAAATGCATTGTCTTTCTTGACAGTCAGAAATTTGAATTCTGTAATGAAATTCAAACTTAGCTCACCACAGCTTTGTGAGACATTACATTAATTTAAGCCACTCTGTTAAAAAGTTGCAGCATCATTGGCTTGACCCCTTCAAAAGCCATCTATTTGGACCAAAAATTGCTGTCCCACTGCCTTCCGTAAAAAAATTTTTCCTTTAAGTGAGAAGAATGCTGTGGTCATGCTTTATGAGATGAAAATCCATGTAGTTTACAAGAGGCATTGTACTGCCCAATCTTGTAAAAATGGCAGGGGCAACTGTAGGAGTGCACAGAATAAAACTGCACAGTGAGAGTATTGTGAACAGCAATCACCTTTCCCTCCCTCCAAGTATCAACAGAGTCATTCTGGTGTGTCTTTGGGATTAGACAGGTGTTTTGAAGACTTCACTCTCAGACTGAGGGGTCTACATGACCTACATATGATCTGAACCCCATCTTAGATATTCATAACTTTTCTTAGACCTCGATCTAGGTCTTCATACTTCAGTAAGCAACTGGGAGAACTATTGATTACATAAATATATGCAAACTGCTAAGGGTGAATGTTTTAGAATATCCACAGCTGGATTGCGCTGTAACTGAGTTATTGCAGACACAGTACAGAAAATGAAATTTAAAACAGTCTTAGGAAAACAGTTAATCTCCAGAAGCAAAAGACCTAATAAATGTATGAGCATTTACATATGGACCATTTCTCATATAGATGTTTTCTTGTTGGCAAAGTAATGAGCTTGCATTTGTCAAAAATAAGGAATTTATTTTACAATGGCATATAAAGTATAATGAGTATGAACTCACACAGGCAGACTTACAGGCTGAACTGTTGCTTGGGGATACAAGAGATATCACAAAATAAGCACCCAGCCCCCCCAAACCTTATGCATTCAGGTTTCATGATAATTCAGAATGTCTGCCACCTGGCTATTGTTTTGCTGTCTACCTTAGTGTTCTATACAGGCAGCAAATCCCAATCAGTCTGTTTTTGCAACACAAATGCATGAGATTAGTGACTGCAGCAGCAAACAGAATCAGTTTAAATCCTGTAAGACAAGTGAATGATATTACTTCACAAGTATGAAATCTGAGATCTCTTTGCCTTTAATTTAAAAAACCTGTACCTAATAATCACATTAAAGTCTGTTTGGCATGCCAGACAGCTTTTACTTCCTCTGTTATTTTTACAATTTGAACGTCCTTTGTAGTTACTGAAATTAATTTATGCCTTTCAGCAAATATTTTTTTTTCAGACTTTTTATCTATAAAGGTTGGTATTGTCAAGTACAATATGCTTCTATAATTTCACATCTAAGTGCTTTTTCTCAATTTTTGAATTCAGCAAAAGCTGACAATCATTATTATAAATCTTCATAAGGCTTAGTATTTGTCAAATCAAACAACATAATTTTTGCAGAAATAGTACTCTTGCAACTCCATTCATTATTTATACTATGTTGTAGAGTGTTCACAGCGCTTAGGAAATTCAAACATAACTTTTTTATTTTGTTTTAAAAGGTCAATTATTTCCTTAAGTATTGGCGGACAGGAATGAGAACTAACCCTGGAGCAACAAATTCAGCAAGGAAAATGGGTCAAAGAACAGATGTTTGGAGGATGACAGAGAGCAGTGGTACAGGTAACCAGGTCAGCAGGCAGGAATCCTGATTAGAGTTAACTGAACTCCATTTCTCTTTCATAATCAAAATACTTGAAAACCTAATTTACAACACCAGCCAATTGCAATAAAAATGACTTTAAAAGCTGCAGAAGCTTTCAGTTATGAAAGCAATAAGATTTCATTATATTAAGCCAGCTGAAAACCATCTTTTCCTATAAAGATTGCTAAATTTCCTATATGCACATATTAAAGTAATAATTAGCATTTTAAATAATTTAAATAATTAAACATACTGATAAACTGAGCACAACTTAACCTCATCTATTTTCAGTTGATTATTCATTGGCTGTTAAAAGATGTCTTTCTGAATAAAGACAAGATAAACAAATCCTACAATTAACATGACAGAAGTTAAAGTAGTAACCCTTCTTATAGTATGTCTGTACCAGGGCTGTAAGCCTACCCTAGCTCTGAGCTGAAAAGCACAGGAATATGCTGCAAAGATGTTTATGCTGGTATCACATGAGGCAGCATAAATAGAAACAGTAGAGCTGAATGAGCTCAGGGGCACTACAGCATGGACATAGGTGTTTATTGCTGGATTTTGGCTGGCACTTTCCCAGCAGTCTGCATCACATTGGATGTACTCGTTTGGACAGAATCTGGTAAACATACCCATATAATGGGCCTTACAAATCCTTATTTGGGCTCTGTTTTGGGAAATAACAAACTTAAATGTCTACAAAACACCAACTTGAATAGTAGTAGAAAAGAAAAAAGCTGAAGGAATACTTTATTAGGAATTCCTGAATTTAAGAAGTCAAGCTAAGGTATATATAGTGATTACTGACCAACTATGGTGACTATCTGGCTTTAATTCTACATTTTTAAAAGTGAATTCACACATGCTTCCAATTTTAAGGACGGTTTTGTTTCCTCCCCTTTTCGTCCACGATAGCTTGCACTTGCTAGTGTAATCACAGACCATATGAAGAGAAGGACCTAACCTCAGGCAGAACCACTATATTGATGTTGTTTCTTGCAGATGTTTGTGAAACCTGTTCCTTAAAGGCACACAAATACAGAGATTCCACAGCACCTTATTCCACTGCTTTATCATCTCCATTGTAATTCATTGGCTCTCAGTGTCTAACTCTTCAGCCTGTGATTAGATTTGAGGTAATAACTTCTTGCCCTGTAAAACTAATACAGTGCACAAGACCCTTCCTCATTATGGTTTTATTTTTATGTAGTTGAATATCCTCAGTTCATTTGGGTTTTTTTAGTTCAGGAACATGCATTCCTTCACCATCTTCCCTTGCAGATAACATTTCAGGAACCTATTATTCTCATCTGAACGCTTTCTATGAAACCACATGCTTAGGTGCAATACTGAAAACTAGACACAAACCAAGGATGTAGTAAGTTAAAACAACACCATGAAGCTGAAAAGTTAAAAAAAGTCAAGAACACTCTCCTCAAGTTGCTTCACGCTGCTTAAAAATTGCAAGGGGAAACATAGTTGGATGTTGTAGAAATTTATTTTTTTTAAAAAATAAAGAATTTAAGAAAAAATAGAATTCTTCAGGGTGGTTAGAGGGAGTGGATTCACTGATGCTTTTCTGGTATATACGAATGATTTCATTTTATTCTTTAAAAAGTTTTGAGATTATTTTCTAACTTTTTTTTGCTGAGAAAGAAAGCTTTGAGACAGAAGCAACAATGGAAACATTTTGGACTGGAATACTCTGTGCTATATTTATTTTTATATATTTATATTTATTAATACCTATTTAGCTAATCTATTATTAAATAAGGTTTGAATGCATAAAATCACTTGGAAATAAGCACACTGTACCTTATCAATCCTTTCTATTATAGCTCTCTAAGTGTGAAAGGAAAACCAAGCCTTACTGCTCTTGATGCTTTGCAGGAGAAGAAAGAAGACAACACTGATTTCAAGTTTTTAAAAAATATTTCCTGTATTAGAAAATGTTAGAAAAACAAATTCAAATTTGCCCTTGAAAGTTTTTCTTTTTTAAGATCTAGTGCATTTCCTAGATAATACATACTTCAAACCCTCTCTGGCTCGACTCCTGTTAAACCAGCTGTAAGCAAGGCATTCCCAAACTCTGCTACACAAGCTGTTTCAAAGCATCACCTTGTACACCTGAAGTGATCTTCTTGCACTGCTCCCAGTAGAAACAGGGAGCAGCTGTTGGGGCAGCAAAAGCTGCCTGCACATGCTAACACCATTTTTACTGCACACCAAGTTTAACAACCCAGAAGTCTTTCCTGCAGCTTTACCATAACATTTCTTATCCAATTATAGTGATGCCCAAACAAAGTTAGAATCCCTGCTGTCAATTTAGATGCTATTCTATGCTATCTCCAAGAAATACACAGGATAAGTTGTGCACTGAATATTGAAATCTTATTGAATGGATATATCTGAAGTAGTTTCCAGTTTCACCATTTCTAGTACTGAGCAATAATAGTCTGAGATTCAAAGAAGTTCCCATGAAGCCTTTGTTTAAAACATTAATTTTGTAAGACAATCATTTTTGTTTCCTCATAATATCTAATCACTGAAATTCTGTGTGATGCAAAGATAAAAGAAGCAGAAAGTTTAACAATTGGTTGTGTCAGGAAAGCTGACCTAGCATTACCAGCAGTTGGAAATTTTTAGAGAAGTAAAAACTTGTGAGGAGAACACTTACATTAATCCCATAGTTGGAGGTTACTGGAAGTAAAAAAGATTACACTCAGACCTTTCTCCACACATGAAAATCCTGGAAATTCCTTTTTTCATACAAGAAAATGACAAATCTTAGAACAATCTTTCTTTAATTTCTCTTTCCTACTCACTGAAACAAAAAAGCAAGTTGCTGAAGAACTCTTATTTAAAGGATGAAAGGATTCCTAATAGTGTTCTTACACCCAAGTCAAGGAATAAAGCAGGCAGTGGGTGCAAAAGGCAACATGAATGTAGTATTAGTTTTGTGATGGATGTATGTAGAACTATTCCACACATCTGTAGTATCTGTATCAAGATAATCAGATTTTCCAAAGCAATCTAAAAAGATCTTTCCCATTAACACTGTATGCTACCACCAACACGTGAAATTTTTGCTGTGAATATCTCCTCAGTAAAACGCAGCATCCTTTTAATAAAATCACTCCTGTTCAGTAGTATGAATACTTCAAGACATAAAATAAACAATATTGAACACAATAAGCCTTAAAAACCTAAATTTCATTTCATTAGCAGGTTAGTAACTTCTTGTTTACATACACTATTTTGCAAGTAATGTATTGTTCTAAAATTAGAATAGCACGAATGGCTGATTTTTTAGTATATGTATCAGAATAGTATAGGTGTATTAAAGCTTTAAAAGTTCTAAAAATATCTTTTTGTGATTATATCAACAATGAAAATAAAATTTAAGAAGTACACAAATTTCCCAGGCGGCTATAATATTTCACTCTAGTCAGTGGCTTTGTTTCCCATTATTTAAGATAATTCCTGAACTATAATAAAGAACATCTAATCTCAAAATGTACATGAACAGATTTAAACATTATTCTCATTAACCCCTACAGAGCCTATAAAATAGGGTCAGCTGAAAGGGCTTTCAAATGGTCCTCAGCAGACACTACATCATGTTCTAGTGATCTATTGCTTGAAAAGGAAAAGTCTTTTACAGCCTAGCCCCTAAGGGTTTTAAGATCATAACACTTAAAAACCAGAAGTACAAGCTTGCTTTGATATCTGGTACAATACTATAAAATATGAATTAAGAAGGACAATCATTATTTTACATAATATAATTTTTAAGCATGCTGTAATCCTGAAAAAGGTGCTGAAATAGTATCATATATATTACTCATTTTAAAGTTTGTAAAGATATTTCAGTTTAATTAATGGAAACCACCTGTCTAAACACCATTAGCTCATATGCATTTTTTAAGGACTGGCTTGGTTAAAGATTACATTTCTGTTTCAAGTCACACAAACATACACTTGCAGTGAAAGGAGGTTGCTACAAAACCTGCAGCACATTGTTTTTCTGTTATTGGGTTACAGTAGCTGAAGTTTGTAAGCACCAGAATCCCCCATCCAGCTGATCAGTTACAGCTGTTAATTGTGGAGAGTGAGACTGGCTGACATCTGCTTCTTGCATAGTTAGTTAATGGTTCACTTCCAGGTTCTAAAAGGATTGTAGCTTCTCTCAAAAGACAATGTCGGCCCCCATATACGTCTGCCTGCTACACTGCCTGTCTTGTCCTGGTTTGTCATCCTCTACACAATGCAAATCTGAGTGAACTCACATCTGCCACTGATCGACCCAATTCGTGAGCAATCTTTTCCCATCGACCGGGAGTCCCCCCTGGGAACTTAACCATACTTCTTGTCAGCTGGCTCAGGTCCTCCTCTGTCCATTCAGGTGCCTGTAAAACATTTGTAAAACATTCATTACACAGGAATATTGGACATTTATTTGCAAGGTAATATACTAAAAAAAAAAAAAAATCTTTAAACCAATTAATCTAATAATGTAGAACCAAAATAAAAAAAATACCTGGGTACCTTCTCCCTGTGTTGTTGCTGAAAATGGATAAAAACAATAGACCAAGAGTAAGATACTAAAAATCCTGGACACTCAAAAATTGCACTTTGCGTATTATGTAGACTAACACACTAACACATTTAATTTCTATTAACTTTAATACATACATCACAACACTATAAAATGCAGCAAAGATAATAATCAACAATGCTTTTATTAGATTATGGGGTTATGCAAAAATTAGAAGGGCCAAAGTCCAATAAGAACTTAATCTGACTACTGCCATAAAAGACAACAAAAAGGGTTTCTGCAAAAATATGAGTAACAAGAGGGCTAAGGAGAATCTCCATCCTTTACCAGATGCAAGCAGAAACATAATGACACAGGATGAGGAAAAGGCTGAGGTATGTCATACCTCCCCTTTGCCTCAGTGTTTAATGGAAAGATCAGTTGGTGTCCATATACCCAGTCCCTGAGCTGCAAGACAGAGCACAATGAAGCCTCCATAAGCCAAGCAAAAATGGTCAGTGACCTGACACACACAAGTCCATGGGGCTGGATGGGTTCTACCCAAGGGAACTGAGGGAGCCTGGTGGAAGTGCTCACTGAGCCCCTCTGAAACGTTTACCAGCATATCTGGCTGACTGGGGAGGTCCTAGTCCACAAGAGGTTACAAAATGCAACACCCATCAACAAGAAGGGCTAGAAGGAAGATCCTGGGAACTACAGGCCTGTCAGTCTGACCCCTATGCCAGGGAAGGTCATGGGGCAGATCCTGTGGAGTGGCATGACACGACACATGCAGGGTGACCACAGGATGAGGCCCAGTCAGCACAGGTTTGTGAAAAGTAGATCCTGCTTGACTGACCTGATCCCCTTCTGAGACAGGGCGATCTTCTTAGTGAATGAGTGAAAGGCTGTAGATGTGTCTGCCTGGACTTCAGTACACCAGACTTTGACACCATTTCCCACAGCATCTCCTGCTCGAGGCTTGGCTGGATGGGCAGAAAACTGTTGGGATGGCCAGGCCCAGAGGCCGGTGGTGAATGGAACTGCATCCAGCTGGTGGCTGGTCACCAGTGGAGTTCCCCAGGGCTCAGTGTTGGGCCCAGTTCTGTTTAATATCTTTATCAGTGATCCAGATGAGGGGATCAAGGGCACCCCCAGTCAGTTTGCAGACACACTAAGCCAGGTGGGAGTGTTGATCTGCTGGAGGGCAGGAAGGCTCTGCAGAGGGATCTGGACAGGCTGCATGGTTGGGAAGAGGTCTGAGGTTCAACAAGGCCAAGTACCTGGTCCTGCCCTTGGGTCACAACAACCCCTGCAGTGCTACAGGCTGGGGACAGAGTGGCTGGAAAGATGCCTGGAGGAAAAGGACCTGAGGGTGCTGGTCAACAGCAGCTGAACATGAGCCAGTGAGTGCCCAGGAGGCCAAGAGGCCAAAGGGATCCTGGCCTGGATCAGCATCAGAGTGGCCAGCAGGACCAGGGATGTGATCGTTCCCCTGTACTCGGCACTGGTGGAGCCACACCTCAAATCCTGGGCCCCTCACACAAGAAGGTCCTGGATTAGTGAATGGCTGGAGCATGTCCAGAGAAGGGCAACGGAGCTGGTGAAAGGTCTCAAGCACAAGTCTGATGAGGGGCAGCTGAGGGAGCTGGTGGTGTTTAGCCTGGAGGAAAGAAGGTTCACAGGAGACCTTATTGCTCTCTACAACTGCCTGAGATAAGAGGTTGTGGTGAGATGGGGATTGGCCTCTTTCCCAGGTAACGAGATCTTGTACAAGAGGAAACGGCCTCAACTTGCGCCAGGGGAGCTTCAGATTGCATATCAGGAAAAGTTTCTTCACCAAAAGGATTTTCAAGCATTGTAAAAGGCTGCCCAGGGAAGTGGTGGAATTGCTATCCTTGGAGGTATTTAAAAGACCATGTGAATGTGACACTTAGTGGTGGGCTTCGCAGTGCTGCATTAATGGTTAGATTCAATGATCTTAAAGACTTTTCAACCAATGATTGAAAATGATTCCATGATTAAATCACAGTTTAAGACACAAAGTCTTAAACATTTACTTAATTGCCTATGTAATACTTTTTCCACAAACACACAGAAAACATCTCCATTTTGACATATTTTAAAAGCCTCTAAATGAAACAGGACAGTCATCTTAGCTTTTTGTCACTGTTACCATCTTGTGTTTTAGCATGATCCAGGAATGAAATCTGGTGCCTCTAATATTCCATCAAGACTATTAAAAAACACCCCTCCCCCCTCCCTAAAATGCAGTTATGCCACAAAGCCAGACCGGATGCTTCTACTACCCAATAACCAAAAGATATAAAAATGTCTTGCTCTAACTCCATGCCAAGCTGTTAACAATGACTGTCTTCATAACGGCCAAATAAAAGTGAACAAAGCAAGGAACACACAATTAGAGCAGTTTAAGGCATGAAATTGCAGTTGCCTCAAATGGCAAGCCGCAGTAACAGTCTTTGACATTTGCAGCATCTTTGGCAACGACTGCAGAGCCAAATCTTTGTTACCATCAGTAGTTTGCCATTTTATTTATTTTTAAGGAATTCTTTATGACATACCTCTTCTAATCACCATTTCCGATAATGAACAGGCACATATCAAGTGGTTTGCATTACAGAGCCATCAGCACAGAACAACAGTCAGAGGTGAGTGACCCCAGGGACCATCTCCACAACTACAGCAAAGCTTCTCCCTGACACTAATCCTGCCTGTCATTCTCCCACTGTGCTCTAACCACACTGACATCCGCCTGCCGCACTGCAAGCTTAACGGGGCCTTTCCTGACTTTTTACTGTCTCCCCCAATCAATGGTTCAAGCGTGCTCTTTTCACCATGTCCAAATGGCAGCTTCACTCATAATCAAAGTGCATTGCTCCTGTTAAAGGGCTTCCCGAAAGGCTTCACCATTTGCATTCATTTGCAAAGCAAACTACTTTTATTCACTTTGTTCTGCTATCAAGAGTGTTCCCTGAAGCAGATAAATTGGCATAAATACAACCTGCCACTTAAAAGACAGTAAATAATAGCCAATAGTAGCAAGGATTTTATCAATCGTCCTGGTTTGGATCCATGTAGTCCTTTATTCAATGCTGAAAGACTCAAACATTCATAGTTTTTGATACAAGAATAAAATGAATTATCTCTGATGTTTCAAACACAAGATGCTTAAATAATGTGTGTGTATGTGAGAGATCTCACACATACATTGCATGCATTATACAATTACATCCTGGCCTACAGAAGAAATGACAAATACATAGAAAAATCTCCATGTTGCACAATGACCTTATTACTTTTACCATTTTAAACAAGTTAATATACTCTATACCCTTATTATATTATACTCTGTGTAGATATTTGATATTAAAATGTTTCTCAGGGATTTTTATAAAGAAGGATTTGCAGTGCTTAATGTTCTACTTATAAAAATTTTTATCACTGTAATTTAAATAATGAATTCCTCTAAAGACTTCTGGTTAAAAGCCTTTGTTTAAAAATCAGTCAAATTTCATACTTCAAAACTAGCCTTAATATGCAGTTTACTGCATTTTTTTATTTAATTTGTACTAAAACTTGAGGGGTTTTTTTGTTTGTTTGTGGTTTTTGTTTTAATACATTCACAACTACATTCACAGCTATTCTCTCTTACCATATCCAAAGCATATCTAAGCAATTACACACGGAAATCAAGATGATCTTTTCAGTTATATACAGATGTCGGAAGCTTTCTGCTAAGTTTTATTTTCAGACTTTTTTTGTAAGCTTTGATTTGTGCTCACAAGTTAACTAACCACTTGTAAATATTACAGAACTCTTAGGGTTATCTTCCTAAATAGTGGATAAAACTACAATCATACTGTAGATCTGTAGTTAATTACACAGCTAATTCACAGCACAAGAATTCATTAACTATATTAAAATATCAACTTTTTAATCTTATTTCAAGCTGACAGTAATTTTAGAATGTGAAGATCTAAAACATTTATGAATTTGGAAAATCTTTGAAACAGCTTTTAGGAAATCCACTCTCAACAGCAAAAGCTGTAAAAGAGCTTTTGTGAATTTGCAATTCCTCAGCAACAGTTAATTGTGTCTTTAGATGCAACAGCGCCTACTGTGATCCAAGTACTACAAGCAGCTACGAGGGTGGTCATGGTGTGAATGTATTCTCCCTGTTCTAATCTGTAGCCAACTGTAACTGTGAGAGTCAAATGAATGCATAAACATACTGCTTTGTCACCCAAAACCATGTGTGTCCAATATTACTGAAACACTGGGCCAAAATTCATCTCTACAGTAAAGCAATGGAAGACACCACATGGTGAGGGGACAGCTGTTGTTACTATACAAGCATTCAGATTTTGCATCCAAAAAGCCCCATTCTGGGATTAACTCCCCATTCTGAATATAAAATTAAAAGTACAGAGTTATGGTCTTAAGTCTTTAAAATGAAAATAAGCTACAAATGTAGATATAAAAAAATTCATAGCATTCCCATAAATAATAATCCTTTAACATGGTTTATCATAGACAGCTGGCAATATTGAAGGATTAGTTCACCCAAACTGCTATGCACCTTCTGTAGAAAAGAAGTATGAATGTAGTTTATTGTTCAGCATCACTCTTACATGTGCATCTGCACTTGGCTGTTCCATCCCACCTCTTTCAGTATGACAGTTTTACACTATAAGGATTTTTTAAAATACGAGCAACACTATTTTCAATTACATTAAAATCAAATTTTTAGACAACAAAGTATTTCTTGTCACGATATATCAGACTCATTTAATCCTATTAGTAAGTATAAAACTATATATGCTTTCATTGATTAAATGGGAAAGTGGCTGGTATTTGAGAATTTTTAAGGAAACTTTTAGAGTCATTTACAGTGCCTTGACTTTGAGATAATTTGATTTTTTTAGATAAATGTTACCTTTAGATCATTCTTCCTGTCATCAATATACTGTATATTCAATTAAAATCACTGTTGTAAGAAAGTTTAGCTAACGTTTTAATCTTTGGATCCCTAGACTTTGTGCTACACTTCATCTAATTTTGGTGATTCCTGATTTTGAGCACATCTAATCCATGATCTTGCAAATAAAGCATTAGGCAGCATCTATCTAAAAACCCCTGTGCAAATATTTTTTGACCAAGGGTCCTAATAAAACTCTGGACCAGTTTTGCAAATCAGGAAACATTTAACCTACAAGATGTTGCTGTTTCTGTCCAGTAACTAAGGAACAGAATGTACAAGTTTTCCTGATATAATTTCGTGCTCATAATGTCTTATGTTTATGAAAATATACTTCTACATTCTTACAACTTTTTGCTTTACCTACAAGAAGTCTGAAGTCACTTGTTTTATCTAGTCTAATACAGACTTTGCATTGAGTTCCAGCTGTTATTGGACACAAAGGGTTTTGCTCCAGTTCTAAAGATCTATTTGAAGCTCTCAAGATCAGCTAAAGAGTATTAATGACCTCAACACATATTCAAAGCCATGTTCATATATAACCCTTTGGTCCTTCAAAGCTCTTACTCAAATCCAACTTTCACTAGTACTGTTTTTATTAAGTGAACCAACAAAAACAAAGACAGCTATGCTGTTTCAGAGCAATGGTCAAAGCAGGTCAGTAAGCTCATCATTTGTGCTCAGGGAGTGCTGCGGCAGAAAACTTTGTGATAACAAGAAAGCTTATGTTTATCATTCATTCTTTTCAGTCCCACCCTGCTCTGAAAAAACAGGAACTATATGCACATATAAGAGTTAGATGAAGGCAAGCATATAGGTTACATATGCTTCCCTTAATAATTTTTCAATCCCAATTATTTTCAGCTCAAGCAATTTATCTAGCCTGATATATTTTATCTACTTAGATTTATCTCAATGAATCTGTTTTTCAGTTTCTTCCAGCTTCCAGTGAAACTACGTAAACTTTCTGGATTTTGCAACATCATGTTCATGAGGAGCTGACATATCTGCTACTCATTACACGAGAAATCAGCTTATTTTGTGCTTTGAACATGGCTCCCACTAGCTTTGATGACACCTGGCTCTTGGCTTTCAGAGAATTACCTCCAAATAATCTACAACTACTGACTTCCATGTCACTTATGAATTTGTCCAAAATACCCCTCCAAAGTATTCCTCTGCAAGTTGTCTCTTTCTGGCTAAAGAGTTCTGATCTACTCAGCTGTAAAGCCATCTTACACATAATACTTTTCCATGATGCTTTTTTCTAAACTACCTGCAATTCCATCGTGACCAACTTCTTTGAAATGAGGTACCAAACTGCACAGAGCAGGATCAATCCTAAGATATACAGTGGAATAAGGATTCTTCTGGTTTGCTCTTTATTCTTTTCTTACCAATTTCTAACATTTGCATTGGTTTTTGGAATGATCCTGAGCTGATGCTTTCAATGAGGCCAGCACTGATAACTCCTCAAGGAGTTCTCTCACACCTCAAGGATCAAGGTTAGCTCAGAGCTCATTATCTTGTGCATGAAGTTTGGACAGTCATCCACTGTATCAACCTTTGCATCACTTTATATTTATGTACTGGAGAATTTTTCTGCTATTTTATTGCCCAAGCAGTCAAACTCAAAAGATCACTCTGCAGTTCTTCAGTGTCTGTTCTCAAGGTCACTGTTCCACTACACTGTCACTGAGAAACTATATCCCACTATATTCCCCACTACACCTATCTATAGTATATACCTGTATTTATCTATATCTATACTATGTATATTATCTGTATCTAACTATCCCCACTATATTCCACAATACTATCATTGATAAACTCTCTCACCTCAAGAATCATCTTTTTACCGTATTATCATCTTCATTATATGAATACATTGAACAGCACAATTCCTAGCAGAAATTCAGCCAAACTGCACTGCTGACCTTGTGCCATTGAAAGAGATATTTATTTCTACCCTCCATTTCCCATCTTTTAACCAATTATTTTTCTGGGAAATAGCCTCTCTCCTATTCCATGACTGTTTTCTTTCCTTAAAAACCTACAAGCCTTGTTAAATCCTTCTGGAAAATCAAGCAGATTTTATCAATCAGATCACCTTCTCCATGCATATTTGTTAATCTTTCTATGAAGCCCAGAGGGTTTAAGGCAGGACTTCCCATTATAGAAGCAATGTTCAGGACTCCCTGCAGGTCATATTTACCTGATGCTCACGAATTCTTCTCTTTGTATCAGTGTTTGTTAGTTTTCTCTAACGAGTTGTTAGATGTACAGGCCTGTAAAGGTCCCTGAATTCCACTGACAACTTAATAAATACACAGAATGACACATTTGCCATTTCAGTCCCCAGGCACCCATGAAAATAAACAGTTGCTTGAATTATTTAATCTGTAAATTTTCTTTGAACTCTATGTTACATATCCTCCGATCCCAGTAACTTAAATAATTTAATCTTAAACAATATATTACAGAGATTTAAAAGAACATTAATTTTAGAATTTTTCAAAGCAACTACATGTAAACATAAAGATATAAGTAATTGTCTTCTCTTATAAAGGCGTCAAAATAATAACCTAACCATAACCATTTTTTGTTTATACTATTCCTCAGACAGGAATGCCTTTGGCATTAAAAGCATAAAAATATTAAACAATATACAACAGCTCCTAGAGAAGAGTGATAATCTAAGAACAGAAGCATGAAGTTTCATCTGCCTCTGTATCAGGTCTTCTACCACATGCAGCAGCAAATGTTTTAGGACAGAGATATTCTTTCCTCCCTCACAGCTGCCCCCAATATGGATAAGGGATTTCCTAATCATGAAGCTGAATCCATTTCAGTTACAAAGCCAATTATGAAGCTGTCCACTCTCATCCCATTTTTGCACTAAATCATCACAAGCTGGCTTTCTACACAGTTTCTCACTTCTCACCATACTCTGATGCCTTTTCATTTCTTTGTCCCATATACTTCTGCTATGCTTTACAGCTTCAGATACAATATAGGAGGGAAAAGGGAAAAAACTCACTAAAAAGTAAAACCCACCAAAAACTCAATGCCAGGAAGCGGTGAGAGTTCTTTACTCTCTAAACACACAGCTGAGGAGAGTCCATAGGAAAAGACAGAACTCCTTGGAGAGATTTTTCTAGACCTTGCCTGTTTAAGAATGGGGACTTCACAGACATTTCCATTAGTGCTGCCCTGAATAACTGTTACCCCTTGCAATTCACTGCACTACAGACCATTTCCAGTACTAAACAGGTCCTTGCAGATATATATGAAACTCCTCTAGTGACATTTTGCAATAACAAAAATATGTGTTTCCTGTTCTTGATAAGCATTACTCTAAAGATTTTCCTTTCCATCTTAACATTACTTTGTCTCTATAAGAAGTCTTGCTGACAGAACCTGTCAAAACCTTTATAAAATCTAAGTGCATTTTAAAGCTCTAACAGTAAGACATAACTTGTCTTTAAATTCACACTGATTCTTACTATTATTTTGATATGGCACACCAAATAGTAGCATTCATTTCATAACTTCAAAAAATTACCCAGTATGGAATTCATGCTAACCAGTCTGTACTTCCCAGAATCCTCAAGGAAGCTCAAAAATTGGTATCCTATTTCTGTCTTTCATTTCAAGGCTCATTTAAGTAATTGCTAAAATATTAACAGCAGTATTAAATGATTTGATATTAGAGTTCTTTTCAGGTCAACAAATGGTGAAGACCATTGTTCTAAGCAATTTGTTATTTATCATCCTCAGATGAACATTTCAGTATAAAACAGTCCCTTCTCACTTGTCTTCAACACATGATGTCAAAACTCTCTAAACTTCCTTGTAGTAAACATGGGTGAAAACAACTTCTGTTCCTAGCATCTTCTTGAAACTGCTTTATATTTTGATCATCCAGTATTTCACCAAAATCTTTGATCATGTTCCTTCCTCTACTTCTTGGGGGGGAGGGGGGTGGAAGTAGTAATTTTTTGTTCTTGGACTTACTTTATTTTGGATTTACATAGGCTTTTCCCTTTCTGAAGCTCCTCACCACACTCACTCCCCCAAAGCAGCTATCTTCACTTTTTGGTCTGAGACAAGAATAACTTAATTCCAGTAAAATGGTTATATTTGAGATTCCTTCACTGGCTACCATATTGATTATTCACAATTTTGGCAGTTTTGTTTTACCTTCAAGCTTCAATGGTACGTTAACCCATCCTAACTGCATGTCAACAGATGATCTGTAAGCATTGAAACAAACTAAAACAAAAGACCAATCCCCCCACCCAAAAACCCAAAACAAACCAAAACCAAAATCCAATTCTGAGAGTTAAAACATTACAAACCAAAATGCAAGTATGCCCATAAACATACAATGTCAATACAACAGATGCCCTACATTTCTGGGAAAACAAAACCAGTTGCCATCTATTCAGAAACAACAACTAAAATATTTATTTACAAGTACATTTCACAGCTAATGTAGGTCAAAAAGGAATTATTATTCAGCTTTCTCATTCCTAAGATGTATCTCTATATAAATATATATGTCTTAACCTCAGCAGGAAGCCTTAATGAGTAAGAGATTCTCCCACCACCACCTTCAGCAGTATAATTTGGTGCTGCCAGGGTATTCCTAGACGTATAATAAGCCATACCTTAAGATTGAAAAATTTGTGTTCAAAAACACAGATAAAAATCAGGGGAGGAGGAAGAGAATTAAAAATAAATCAAGTTAAGAACCAGCTACATGAAGCAGTAAGACAATTTTTTAAATTTATGACTATATTCAGAAAGTTGCAGATACTCAAAAAACAGTATGAATCAGTCATCTTACAAAAAAGGTGGCAGAGACTTGAAAATGAAGCACAAGATGTGCTATATACTCACAAGATGAGTGCTATTATTCTACATTCATTCCAATGTCTCTGCCTTTCACTTCCAGCCATTGGCCTTTCTGTGTCTTCTACCTAGACCAAGCAAACCTTTAATAACAAGTATTTTCTCCCATAAAGGTCACTCTCCAAGTATCAGTAAACACCATTTCCAACCCTACAGTAATTTCTACAGATTTTCTTTATGTCTATTTTACACCTTTTTTCATGTAAATCTCTAAATGACAAAAAGCCATTCTGAGCTGATTTTCCATCCCCTTTCCTACTCACTGTTTATTCGTGCTTCAAAAATTCAGAGCCAAGAGCAGTTTTTAATACTGACTTTAAAAAATGCTCCAGTTCTTCATCAATAATCTGTAGAGGAAGGCATAGCTAAGCAGTAATTCTTAGGTTTTACAGAACAAGAACACCTCAAAAAACGTTATCCTACTTTATTAGAAATATTTTCTTGTCCATAGAGCTACAAGCACTCAAAAATAATGACTCGTTAATGCCTAGTCATTGATATGGAGTAATAATCTGGTTAAAGCCACACCACCTTGGAAAAATAGGGCATGTAAAAAGAATGAAAACACTTCCCTATTTCATTCCAAAAATCATTAGAAATATCACAGGAAAAGTGAGAATTTTTTATCAGCTGACTCTGGGCAGAATTTTGGTAGCCAAAGTAGCCTCTCTGACAGGAAGTGACGGGCAGACCCACTGCAGGACACAGCTGAGCCCATCAGCCAAGCTGGTGGCACCTCTGGGAAGCCCTGGGGGCACTGTACTTAGGAATGGGCAAAGTGCTGCCCAGTAGCATGAGGGGAAGTGTGAGAACAGCCCTGCAGGCACCAAGGTCAGAGAAGGAGAGGGAGGAGGTGGCCCTGGCACCAGAGCAGAGACTCCTTGGCAGCCTATGGAATAGATCGTGCTGGAGCAGAGATCCACACTGCAGCTGGTGGAGGACACCACACTGGAGCAGAAAAAAGCATAGGAAGGAACGGCAGTGAGGAACTGTTACAGACTGACCAAATGCCCCCTATCCCAACCTTCTGTGCCACTGGGAGTAGGGATGACAGAGAGGAATTGGGAAAGGAGTGAAGTTGAGCCTTCAACTTTAAAGGGAGTGAGAGGAAGGTGTTCTAGGTTTTGTCTTTATTTTTCACAATCCAATTCTATTTTACCTGGCAATAAATTATATTTTTCCCAAGTCAAGTCTGTTTTGTCTGTGACAGCAATGGATTACTTGATCTCCATACCTTTACCTCAACCCATAAGCTTTTTCATCTTATTTCTCTGCCAGTTGTGTTTAGAATAAGGAGTGAAAAAGCGGCTGGGTAGGGACCTGTCAGCCAGCCTCAGTACATCATCCACTGAAGAACTATGAAGTACCAAAATAAATGGTTTGTATCTAGAAGAAGTTCTGGGGAAGAATGTTTTTGGTGATATCCTCTTAAAACGACAGGAGATTACCAGCATCTACAATTGCTGCTGTTGGTTGCAACAAATACCAGATTTAAAGTAAAACTATGCTACCAGTAAAATACTCTGCAGATCTAGCTCCACAAGAAATAAATACAAAAAATTTATTATGTATTGGTATAAACCTAACAAACTGGTTGAATTTCCTACACCAACTAATGATAATTTTAATAAAAAGTTACTCCCTCAGTGATTTAGGTACTTCTTTAAAAATTATTCACATTTTTTTCTTTTTTTGACTACCTTATAAAAAAGGAAGATCTTCCATGAATGTCTGCATCCTAAAAATGTTACTGTCATCTCTTTTAAATGGCAGAACATACTGGTTGACTTCACTTAAATGCTGAAGCCCTTTCATGATCACAATGGTTCAAAGCGATTATAGGTAAAAATGACAATTCCATAAAACACAGATAAAATGAACACATATGAAAAGGACACACAACAAAAAAAGGGGTTGTTAGACCATAAATGTCCTCATTTAAAGTTAGAGAACAATTACTCCTTACACAGTCCTCAAATAGTATCAGAAACCTAAATTAACTAATAAACTTCCTACCCCTGGTTTTCTTCAACTAGAGGTGTTTTGAAGAATCACTTCTATTTCAGTTTTATGTGACCAGGAAGATACAAGACATAACTTATACCTGATGAATAAGATGTTTCTCTCAGAATACTTTCTTATAGTCAATTAAAACTGACATCACCCTGGAATTGTTTGAGAATAGGATTAAAGTCTATGAGTAAATGCACACCACTTAACAGAGTACAGAACTGCAGATGGGCTGAGGTTGGAAGGCACTTCTGGAAGTCATCTGGTCCAACACTTGGCTCAAGCAGATCTACCTAAAGCCTGTTTGTTCTAGTTCTGGCCAGAACAGCAGCCAGGAGGAAGCACAGTTAGGACCCAGAGGTTATTCTATACCACCTCATGTCATCTTCTGGGAACTGGGGAAGGGCTCCCTTACAGGTGGCAGAAGCAGAGGTCAGATATTGTCATGGGGTTTCTGTGGTGGGTGAGCAATCACATGTGAATTGTTCACTTTTTTCTGTACACTGTCATTACTGTTGCTGCTGTTGATTTTTGTATCTCATTGCTGTTTTCAGTAAATTGTTCTTATCCCAACCCTTGATCTTTAACTTCTGTGCCTCCAATTCTCTGAAGCCCATGGCAGGGAGAGGAGTAGTGATCAAGCAGCACATGGTTTGGAGTGTTTCAGTGGGAACACTAAATTGGGAAATAGCATTTCAAACCCACAACACTATTCCGTGATGTCCTCTCCAGCAACAGTCTCATCAAATGATACTAAGAACCCTTCTTGGTAGTAAGCTGCTGTGTCCTTGCTACAGCATGTAATCGAGGCACAGATCACTGCAACACCTGAGCTTGTGTAACAGAAGGAAACACAACTATCTTGAAGTGCAGTGCAAAGATATGATTTTTCATGGAACAGCACTGAACACCAGAAAAAAAATAAATTCTAGTTCTTAACAAAGATCAACATATCTTAAAAACTTTGTGAATCTGGTAATAATAATCAGGGTGGCATTAAATCAAGTGCATGATACTTTCAATTTATACATAACCTGGAAACTCATCAACTGCAAGTGATATAGAACCAGGTTTACTGGTCGAAGGGTGACTGTAAACTTCCAGTTTTATTCTGAGATCAAAACCACAAAAGAAGCTACCAAATGAATGAAATAAGGGCCTTCTAGAGACATAGACTCTCACTTGACAAAAAAACTATTTAGGCCAGGTTTTCTCTTGCTTAACCACAAACAGTTTTCTGATTCTGTTCATACCCCTACAGCCAATAACCTGAACAGTACAGATTAACACATCACAGAAGTGGGACATGAGCACTTGTGCTATTCATTTACCAGAAGTTTTAGTCTGGACATTAGAAGATATTTCAAAGTGATTTTCAGCATGCTAGAAGAACCTGAAGGGTTCAGAGGGGAAAAGAAAATCCTAATCCATTCTAATAAGGACCTTGTTCCATAGCAAGTTCTCTCTAGTATTAACATAAAAATATGTTAACTAGTTGTTTGCAATGCATCAACTCATACACTATTTCCTTTGTAAATGAAGGAGATACAGCCAAAGTAGTAAAGCATCTGTCTCTAGCAATACACACCTGAAAAAGGCCACTGCTCTACAATATATGTTTTCACACTTCAGGTTCTACCAGGCTTTGGATCTAGACTTAACACAAAGCTTTCTTTAACCTATAGATGCTAACATGACAGAGTACATGTGGGGACGTTTCAAATACCCACCTACATGACCATAAAGCAATCTGAGTATTCCTCCTATGAAACAGATAGCTTTAAAAAACATAAAAAGTAATTTTAATTACAACATATTTTTATGGCTTTTGAAACTAAATTGTTCCATCATATTTACACAATGCCCAGGTAATTCTGTCTTCTTCTTTTTGTCATTACAGCAAGCTATGAGGTGGGAAAGGTTACTTCTTGCCACATTCTCAAAATCAAATCTACTTTTGCATCATGCATGCCAGAGGAAAAAAGTCACAATTAAATGGTTCATAAGTATAACACTAAAATTACTATTTAAGCCAATGTAATTGAACAGAAATTAAAATGTAGTTTTTAATTGCATATTACAACTTAAATGGCAGCACTTAGCAGAAAGTGTTAACTCATTTATTTTTTAATTGTTAGCTGCTTCAAGGCAATTGTTTTAATGCAAAAAAAAGTGAGAAGCTCTTCAGTAAATTTGATTGTAGGACACTCAGGCATGTAGATCAAATAAAATATAGGTTGAATATGTAATTAGGTTTGGCCTGTGATACATTAATGTGGAGACAAATTCCCAAAGAAAGGAAAAAAATGTTTTTTGTTTCATTCTCTCTCAAACACCACTCTATTTTGATTCTTAAATGCAGTTTGAAAAGTATTTCCATTTGATACAGAACATGAAATTGAAAATCTTCTGTAGCACATAGGTCAATGAATTCTTCAGAAGCATTTTGTAAATCTCATAAACTTCAATAAATAAGCGCATAGGGTAGTATGTCCTCAACAGATTGCATCTGGCAACTTATTTCATAATTACTTGACACATTAAAAATCTGTAGCCATGCTAAATTCAATGGAGAAGACAAGCCCAAGGGCATGCAGATACATTAAAGCATATGATTAATCCTTATTAGTAAGGAGTGTTTTTCCTTGCAAGGTTATTATTTGACTTATGAAATACTAAGCATACTAACCAAGTGTCAAATATTTAACAACATCGGGCTGTATACTCTTCTTTTATCGACTCCAGTACAACATGGCATGTTATGGGTATTCTGAAAACATTAACATAAGGTATTAAAATACCATGCAATACACTAAACCATCTTGTAATGCTGTCATAATGAACAAGACAGTATTACACAACTAATCCTGCTGACTGCCCTGCAGTGCTCTCCTCTTCTCCCTCTTTTGTCCTTTGTCCAGCTTTTCTGTCAGGCTTCCTGGCACAATTTATCATAAGATAGAGATCTTACCTCAATAACTTTTGGATTTGTTTGGTTTTCTGGTTTTGGTTTTTTTGTTTGTTTGGTTTTTTTGTTTGTTTGTTTTTTGTTTTTTTTTAACATTAGTCTGTTGCTGGCACCATGTTTCTCCTATCTTCATTCATCTTAGACAGCTTATCCAAAATCAGGGGGGTTTGTATGTCCCTTGACTTCCTTCAAATACAGTTTTAACTCTGTATTTTACCTGAAGTACTCTGAAGTATTTTACCACCAGAGATAATGTCTAAATAATGTTCTTCCTTTCACATCAAATGCAACTAAATTCTTTTACTAGCAATGCTATCTTGCTCTAATGCCCTAAAATGCCCTCTTGCTCTAATGCCAGCTTGGGTATTCTCATCTCTTAATTTTTAACTCAAATGCAGGAGGTACTTTACACCCCCAAAGTGCACAGACATACTGTGGAATGCAGTACTATATATGTATAACTCACAAAGTCAGGTCTATTAGTATGCTAAAACCCAAAGGAAAAATTCAGCACCCTTTTCCAAATGGACGAGATGTCCAAAGATGATGATATTCTGCTACAAAGAACACCAAAATGCAGAGATTTGTTTTCAACATACAAGTTCACTTTGGTAGAGAACAAAACCAGAGAATGGTATCTAGCTGACAAACTAACAGATGTTCTGACATGGCTCAAGGCAAGTGTGAATTTTGGCTGTGAAGGAGAAGAAAAAAAAGAAAATGAAAGGAAAAAAACCCTACTGCCCCAGCAGAAATATGCCTGCAAGCATAAGAAACAATATACGCATTTAGGACCCTAAATGGGCTACCTGGAAAATGTCATGAACATGGCCCATACTAAACTTCAGTTCTGTTTTCCAACAGCCTAAATTGTCAAGTAATAATGAATGAGGTGGAGCGGGGGGGGAATCTGAGAAGTTTTCACGTATTCATAAAACACAGATCTGTGATGACAACCTCAATCAGAGCACTGCCAAAAAACTCCAAATTCAAAATTGCCAAATTTCAAAATTGCTAATTATCATGAAATAGTATACATGTAATTGAAAATAAGGGCAACACTAGTAAAACTAGTTAAACATATAAACATTGAACCTGCCTGTCAAATTCCCAAATATAACCACAAAGTTTAGGCTAATTAAAAATCAAAGGTAGCCTTTTTTCATATGCACAGCTTTTCCTTCCCATAATTTGTAGCCATTTGAAAATGTACCATTAATGTCAGTCTCATTCTTCCTGCACTTCACTTTTCATTACCAGACAAGTTTTCCAAAAAAAGGACAATTAAAAAAAAAAAAAAAAAGAGCCCAAGGCAGTGATAAATTGCAGTTACTGGCAGATATCCAGTCATCAAAACAAGTATAGTTAAAAGAACCTGAAACACACACACACTAGAAGTTACAAACTTAGATCCCCTAGTCACAAATCTAGATCCTCTGTTGATATATTTTCTTTCCAGACCTATTCCAATCCAGATTTCCAATGTGAATTACAAATATCACCTAGTAAATAGTAAAAATTTAAACTTTATATTTTCCATGTTCATGTTTGTATGTTAAAAACTGAACCCTGGCACACTGTTTACTTTATGATTAAAAAGAACACCACTAAGAGAATTTTGGATGGTCAGAATGCTGATGTTCCCCTAAATAGGTCTGTGTAAAAAATCCGATGCTCTACAACACATCAAGTAAATGAATGCTGTAAATGCATGCTTGCTTTGTGAAAGTCCAGGGGCTGCCACAAAACACAACTTTTCCATAGTATTCAATTGCAAATGATGCAAGAACATCCACTCCTTCACAATTTGCATCTCAAGGACAGTCACTATATTAAAGAAATTATGCTTTTTGGAAATTACAGAAAGTGCCATCACCAATAGGATAAATGAACCTCACTACAATGTGCCATTTCTCATGCTGTGCCAATATTAAGAGTGCTCTCCTGTTTTGCAGGTTTGGGCAAGTGATACATTATCCAGTAGCATTTTATAAGAATGGTTACGGACGCAACTCCTATTCCTTTAAATGGAACACAATTGCATGTTCAAGTGTGCTGAACTGAGAGTTTGAAGACTAAAGGTAATCTTTTCAAGACTGCATCCTACCTGACAAAACCCATACAGAAAATGGCTAATTAACTAGATTGAGATTGTCTGAAAATTCTGAAGTGACAAAATGCTTATGTCAGTAGTATTAAATCATTCCTTAGCAAGGTAGGATTACATATTTATCTTTACTATGAAAACAAAAGCCAAACATCTCTCACACTATTCAGTTTATTTTTAGTAATTGGAATTTACCATAGATTATACCTTCTGGGTAATTTCTATAAATTAATTTGACCAAATCTCACTATAGTCACAGGCCCAAGAAGCAAAGGAAAGGAAAGCAGCAGCACTATGCACTGTGAAAGAAGGTAAGATGCTGAATCTAACCAGATTTTAATTGGTTTGTCTGGAAAATATGATATAGAAACATCACTATGTATTTACACTTATAAATTAAAACTGGATTTATTTGAAGCTAACTTCATTCTCCAACTTAAAGATAGCTAAAATCATACCAAGAAAAGTAACTAACTATTTTGCAACAGTTTGCACTTTTCAAATTCATGTTAAAAAGCAAAGAAGAGCAGCAGAGAATTGAACTACAGCAGTCAGTGCTATAAACTGCAGATTCTTTCTGATCCCTAAGTTGTGGATCCTGTGAAAATCCCATTTCAGGGATATTTAACATCCTTGCCTCTCATTTGTTGCCAAAACTGTGAGGATACAGGGATTGTTGATTAAATCTCTCCATCCTCTTGGAAGCAAGTGGGGCAAGGGGCAAGGTAACAGTGATTAACCAGCTTTCACATCATCTTCCGGCCCCTATCCCTAATATGTGGAATTACTCCCTTCTGCTTCTTCACTCTTCCCTTCACAGTTGAGATAGGAGTGACTTTGTTTTGGGAAGTGACGCTGAGGGAACTCTACCTAGGAAAACTAGGATTTCCACCACCTCCTGACTCCAACTGGGCTAAATCAGAGCAATCCCATCAGATGTTTTTCTACATCTCTCCCGGGCTGAGAGAAAAACAAAACCGGTGTAACAAAAACTATTAATTACAAAAGCACTGCACAATTTCTTGTAAATTTATGTAAAATGAATATGACCTTCAGGACGGAAGAGATACCGCCAATGACAAAAGTAAGATCTTCAAGGATTTACTGGAAAAGATCAATTTCCTCACAGTTTCTCCTCACAGGAATGAGGTTTCTCTTATGTCAACTACCATGTTATTCTGTGATAAGACAACTACCATGTCAATCTCAGAAATGCAACAGGACTCAAGACCTGAGGTAAATTAACAGGTCCAATCAGAGTTATAAAAGTTAATGTAAAAAGCTATACAGCCCTAATTTGGACCCAGGCAGGTGCCTGAACTGAGATTATAGTACTGCCCAGAGCAGAAACAGAGCTGCATTTAAAACACCCTCTGTGTTTGTCCCCACAGGTTAATACTTTGCATAATTAACTGCAGCTCTTTGGTAGTTTTCAACTAACAGACTCAAAAACCCGAAAGTACGTGTGTGAAACAAGTCAGATTGAATTATGGCAGCAAGTCACATCAATCACTTCTTCTGGAACACAGATTCAGCTGGAAAACTACTGAACGCTAAAATTTGACACTACAACATCTATAGCATGATGTTGAAATCAGTGTAATGCTCTTCTTGTCCGTACAGGACAAGAACCCATGCTACTATATTTAATTAGAAGGAAAGTTTAAAAACTCAATCAAAATCAGGAAATATCAGGCAAATGTCAACAGTATTGCCTTAATTCAACACATATGCATGGCTGATTTATGTTTTTAACTAGTGCGTAAGTGTTTATATAACATATTGTTACTATCTTTAGGAAATGTCCTTAGGGAAATATTTATTTTGGCTCCTTGTTTCCTTTGCAATCTAGACTGATTTTTGGTTGCGCTGTGACACATACCATTTCCAAACCCCCTTTTTTTTCTGGCTGTCATATAAAGTAATTTCTCTGTATAATTTAGGTACATTTTAATGCTATCTTTAAATGTGCATAGCATGACCTTCTTGCTTGCAGTTCTAGCTGGCCTGAGCATGGCATATTGAAAGCAGGATATTATTGAATTATATATTCTAAAAACACACCATTACTTTCTATAAATTCAAGAATAATTAAAGAAATAAAGTTTCCTATGCTTTGTTAACCTAACTAATAGGTCAAAGAGAGAAAGGCAAAAAAGGAAATACATAAATTACGCATACTTACACAGCAGATATTCAGTTAGTGTTTATTCACAGTCTTTACATATTCATGACCTATTTCAAGCAAAACTCTGTAACTCTTGGTTTAATGCCTACTACTTGTGGCATTTGTCTCAGTCATAAAAACTACTTTCTCTGAATCCAATGTTAGGAGAAATTAATTTCTTCATTATGCATTTACAAATAAAATTTGTTCTTTGATGTATATTTACCATAACATTGAAATCATCAACTTGAAATGCTAGTTAAAAAAATATATCATCATCCTATAATTTTATTCTTCCTTAAGAAAACTCGAGAACTATAAAGCCTTGCATGTTTAATACTGCAGATTAAATTAGATTCCTGACCCCAATGATTTGATATTCACAGCTCAAAAGCAGACAGGCCTTATTCTAGATTTAAATATGTGGGTCATCCTCTCCAAGGAAAACTCAATAATTAAAAATAATATTTTTTTAGAATCACATTTATTCTCTCCTTAAAGCTATTCAAGTCCAAAGTAAAGTCCTTAGAGGTTTAAATACTCAAGACAGAAGCCTGAAAAGAAGGTTATTGTCTGCACTTAAGGAAAGATGACTCAAAGAGTACATAAAAGTAAATAAATTTATTGTTTCTAAACAAAATAAAAAGTACACCAACTGGAAATATATAGAAATACAGAATATATAGAAATATTTAGAAATATATGCTAAATACACTAATTGCCTAGAAATAGATTGCTCTGGTTCAACAGTCACATAAAGTAACACATAAATTAGCCATAAAACCAACAAAAACATTGGCTGTCAGTTATAATGCTTGAAAAATTGCAAAAGTCTTTCTGGTTTTCTTTTGTTCATTAGGCTGACTGACTTGATGGCTAACAAAGAGGAAAAGAAAGATGAATAGAATCACTAATATGTAATTACAAAAATCTTTTAGAATAACCAAGGTGCCTAGCTATTTTATTGGTATATCAAATCCTGTTCCCTACATCACCAAAAGGATGTGTAACAAGAGGATGCCTTCTCCACACTCTCCCTGGGTGCCAGGGATTATCTTGAGAGCCATCACATGTGCAGGACCACTAGGGAATCAGGACCAGCCAGCACAAGTTTATGAAAGGCAGGTCCTGCTTGACTGACCTGATCTCATTTTCTATGATAAGATGACCGACTTAGTGGATGAATGAAAGGCTCCAGATGTGTCTACCTGGACTTCAGTAAAGCCTTTGACACCATTACCCACAGTGCCTCCTGCAGAAACTGGCTTGCTCGTGGCTTGACCAGGCGTGCACTTTGCTGGGCAAAAACCTGGATGGAGTCCAGAGAGTGATGGAATTGCATCCAGCTGGTGGCTGGTCACTGGTGGAGTTCCCCAGGGCTCAGTGCTGGGCCCTGTTCTCTTTAATATCTTTATTAATGATCCAGATGAGGGGATCAAGGGCACCCCCAGTCAGTTTGAAGACACACTAAGCCAGGTGGGAGTGTTGGTCTGCTGGAGGGGAGGAGGGCTCTGAAGAGGGATGTGGACAGGCTGCATGGTTGGGAAGAGTCCAGAGGTTCAACAAGGCCAAGTACCTGGTCCTGCCCTTGGGTCACAACAACCCCCGCAGTGCTACAGGCTGGGGACAGAGAGGCTGGAAAGATGCCTGGAGGCAAAGGACCTCGGGATGCTGGTCAACATGAGCCAGTGAGTGCCCAGGAGGCCAAGAGGCCAATGGGATCCTGGCCTGGATCAGCATCAGAGTAGCCAGCAGGACCAGGGCAGTGATCGTTCCTCTGTACTCAGCAGTGGTGGGGCCACACCTCAAATCCTGGATTCAGTTCTGACCCCCTCATTACAAGAAGGACATTGAGATGCTGGAGCATGTCCAGAGAAGGGCAATGGAGTCAGTGAAGGCTCTGGAGCACAAGTCTGATGAGGAGCATCTGAGGGAGCTAGGGGTGTTTAGCCTGGAGAAAAGGAGGCTCAGGGCCGATCTTACCACTCTCTACAATTACCCGAAAGGAGGTTGCAGTGAGGCGAGGGTCAGTATCTTTTCCCAGGTACAAGTGAAAGGAGAAGAGAAAATGGCCTCAAATTGCACCAGAGGAGTTTTAGGGTGGATTCTAGGAAAAATTTCTTCATTAAAAGAATGGTCAAGAATTGGAACAGGCTGTCCAGGGAAGCAGTGGAATCACTGTTCTTGAAAGTGTTAAAAGAGCACACAGATGTGGCACTTAAATGTGGCTCAGTGGTGAACATGGTTGTACTAAGTTAATGGTTGAACTTGATGATCTAGAGAGGTCTTTTCAAACCTAAATAATTTTATCATTCTAACTGCTATGAATATTTTATCACTAGAATAGTGATATACAAAGAATATAGGTAGATTTAAACACTTGTTTTTAAAAGCATGTGTATAATTTTCCATTAATAGTAATAAATCTAGTGTAAATATGCCAGCTGTAGGGTAGCCTATGTGACATAGACCACAGAGTTTTTTTAACAAGAAAACCCCAATATTCTACTCAGGCGGAGTCTACAATATTTGCAATGACACTGAGTTTAAAAAACCACAGGAAAGTCTGAACACTTAACACTTTCAATAACACTCTAATGCAGATTTTTTTTTTTTCTAATGAAGCATCTTTTCAGTAACACTACATTTTTAAGAGTTTTGTAATAGAATAATGAGATTTTCACCTCACGGTTACTGAATTCAATATGGCCCAGATCAATAGTGACTCAATGTCATCACCATTTGATGAGAATTTGGAGCTCAAGTTAAAATGTATTATGAGCTTAGACTAGCTCCAATGAATAGCTTCATAACTGACACTAACATGTATGGTTGCTGGCAGTCTCAATACAGAGCCTTAAATTCACTGGGAACACAGAGAGGTTTACTTTCTGGACTACAGCAACCCTTCTGAATCAGGGTTAAGGCCCACTAGCTGGACACTAGGAGGAATTTTGGACTGCTAGCTGCTTACTTGTACCTGTCCCAAGAATAAAACAGCATTAGAATCCAGACAAACTTTTCAAATTTTTCATATTTGCTTCATTGCTTAGATAGAAAAAATTAATTATTTCAAAACCAGATGACCTCAGGCTGCACACCAGAACAGAATAACCCTGCCCCTCAAAGACCAATTTATTAAAACATCTGGTTTACACAGCACCTTAATCCTGCTAAGATACAAACTGCTTGCTTAAGAAATTAACATTTTTTAAAAGCCTGGAAACTGTATTCAGGTAATCCATCATATGACATCTGATTAGAACAAGCACCACATTATTTGCTACTAAAGAAAAAGCATACTCAGATTTCAAAGCAGCACAGATGTGGGAAGATCCAAGGCAGAAGAGAGCAGGTGGCAGGCTAGCTGGCAATTATAAAATGTAAAAGGTTATAAAATGACTAAGACTTAATTGTCAAATCTATACATTTTAAGCTAACAAAATATTAATTTAGCATTTGTGTGGCATTTTGCCTTTTAATGTTAGAAAGCAGAGAGATCTCTTCTATACATTTAAAGTTATTTTATAACGCTGTTCCACAGTCAGCTTTCAAATAAAACATTTATGATTAAAAAGCTCACTCAGTTATCAACATCCTATATCCGAAACACAGTGCTTTGATGGCCCAGGCTGAGAAAAATAAAAACACAAACTGCATTTTAACCAGAAAAGAGTTCAGCACCAGAATGATCACAGTCTACAGTTCAATAATTAAGAAAAAATGGTAACTGACTTGTTTCCAGCACCTACAATAAATTGTGTAAAAACAATGTTTATGTATACTTTTATTTCACAGTATTTTTAATAATCCTAATTTAAAGGTAAAAAGTATAGCAAATGTAAGAAATGTATGCTGTCTAAGTTTCCCAAAATCCGTTCACAGAAATAGTTTTTACTACTCCTGCTTTAGTAAAATCAAGCCAGGTGCTCCTGCAAAACACCCAAATGCCAAGAAGTGCTGCAGGATAACATGAAAAACAAAAATAATGAGAAACATCATTTTCTATCCATACATCTGGTCCAGCTGGAAGGGATCAGGCATTGTCTTTTTCCACCTTCATCTCGTCTTTACAGAGCAAGCAAATACCAAAAGGTCAAAAGTATTCACCAGTCATTGAGACAGAAGTTGGAACTCTATCTTCAGAGACAAATGAGTCAAATAATGATATGAAATGAAGAGGAGATTCCAGTGGAGAAGATGAGGAATCTGTAAACCAAAAGGAATTATAATCCTGGTCCCACTGAAGACAATGATAAATCTCCCAATGATTTCTTAAGGGCCAAGATGTTCATGCAACAACAATATTCTTCACACAAGCAATGAACTCTCATGGAAACAACATGTGTTACAAATCACATCAAATCAAATCAGAACAAAGAGTATGAGAGAAATCCCACTGAGAGAGAAATGATTCATCAATAGCATGATTCCACAACCAGAGAATACATATGTTCTTGCATGAATATTAGCAAAAATGACTGAACAAAATCAGATGTAACAAAATATGTCCTCTAATAAGTTCGTTTTCTTTCTTCCAGGTCCACATAATAGGTTGCTCCACAGGGAAGTAAAGGGTTAAATGGCTACTAAGTAATGCAATAGTGGCTTAACAATATATTCAGGCCACAAAATAATATACCTCGAAAGAAGAGGTCCATTCCCTCTAAATTTCCCTGAATTACTAACATGCATACACAGAACAAGTTTTCCAGTTACCTTTCAGCGACAGATAAATAAAAAAAAAATCAGAAACCTGAGCTAAGTAAATTAAACCACATATCTCAACAACCTGAAAGAAGATCTTGCAGATCTTCACCCTTTCACAAACAGAGTAAAAATATCCAGTGATAAATGAAAATAATCTTTAAAACAAACTTTTTCTTTGCTTGTTTTGAAGAGTTTTGTCGATCAGCATGAGAAGGAGCATTTAGCAGTTCCTCCCAGGCTCATAGTCATATGTAGCTTGCATGAATAGTATAAACAGAACTATATGCATAAGCAATTTAGTCCTAGGTAAGTATATGATTTCCTATATAGAAAAAACCCCACCTCTCTAGAGTCCCATTACTTCATTTCCATGCTCTCAAATACAACTGAGTCAGCTCGCACTATTTCCAAGAGATTGAGTTCAAGAACAGGATAGATGGAAAGGTTTCATAAATGATCCAGGTAACATGCCCTCAGTATGCACCCCCCACCACGTGTTCCCAAATCTGAATTTAAGAATCCTGGCTGCAAAAAAACCTGAGTATTTCTTTTTCCCTGAACTTATTAAAGGTAGTAAGTCATAATAAATTATTACAATTTTACCTAAAACAAAACTGGAATGGACTGGAAAAACAGCATATCCTGTTATTTTCCCACAGCCTCCCTTTTTTGTGGTCTAAAACTCAAACTATTTTACCTTCCCTCATAAATATGGTTTTCTAAATTTATTTTTACTGTTGACCTAGTCCTTCTCTTAAGTATTCTTTTTTTTTTGAAAGGCACAACAATCAAAACTATACAAAAAAGGTCCTAAAGGTGGATGGATCACTGCTACACAGAAATGCAGAAAAACTACCTCTCAGTTCTGCAATACTGATAGTATCTATCTCCCAACAGCTTGCTTTCTTTTATTATTTCATTTAATATTCAGTTCTAAGTAAAGAGTAACAACATGGCAAGACTAGCTCTTCTTGGACATAGGCTCAGTGCATCTCAAACTTGGGCAGAAGAATAACTTTACTATGCTATAAGCATGTTTTCATCCAGCTATGTAACCTTATGAAAAAAAAAAAAGGAAAACATTGCTCTTTCTCCTTCTCTTGGTAGATCATTTTACAGTGCCTAAGCAGGAAGCTGTTTTCCTCTCTACAGCCTGTTATCTACTTCAATACTTAAATTCTATGGAAGCAGTAATCAAAAAGAATAAATCACAAGGAAAAAGAAGAACTCAAAGTATTCAAAAAGAATAAATCAGCCTAAGAACTGAACATAATCTAAACTTTGTATCAAATTAGGCACTTTGCACAGTACAGCACTTCCAAAACACTGGTTTACGGATTATAGGTACCTCTTAAGTACAAATGTCAACAATGCAGACCAGTTGAAGCACAATATTAAATTATTGTAAGCATCTACACTTGGGATACCATTAGCAGGGAAAGCAACTCCACTTCTTACTCCTGGAAGGATGACAAAGTAACATACTACTTTATCAAGCTACTTTGATTCTACTACACAGATAAGTGCTCTCAATGCTGGTTGGCTGTACATAGTCCACATCTTTGAGATACCATGGAAGACAAGGAAAATAATGGCTAACAGGCTTCCTTATGAGTGAAGAATGACAATCCCAAGAAAAGGTTTGCTGGCAAAATGATTTATGAAAGAGTAACTTTGTCCTGAAACAAGCAGAACTGAGAGGTGAATGTTGCACACCACTTGTTTTCATGTCTGTGCAAGAGCTAGAAGAGGGATGCTGACCCAGTTCACATCTACAATGTGAAATTGAAGAAAAACACATATTTCTAAAACAGAAAATGTGTCAAATGCCAGTTAGGAACAATTCACTTGTGGTACAACCATTTTCCCAGTGAGCTTATTACAGATCATATGACACAGACATTCTCCTATTACATACAAATGACTCCTACAGGCTACTACAGCCAGTAACATATATTTTCCATTTCTTTGTACAGTTTATGAATCTGTTTCCCTGTATTAAATGTCAGTGTTGCTCCATGATAACATACTAGCTGTCAAGCAAAGAAAGCACAGCTCATCGCAGTTTGTTCAGGTCAAACACTTTACCCAGACAGTATTCCTACAAATTGCCTGCTTGTCCCTAAAAGGTTAACCCCCTCTGTAACAGAATATAATTTTAAAAATACCCTAATTTATCGAAGCGATGAGATGCAATATTGAACATCCAGATGGAAGTGTAGAAAACCAAGTTAGTTTCATTGAGGACATCTGAAAGGATGGACCTAAAATTAGTTCTCCTAGCAGTGGCTCTGAAGAGGCAACTATATATTCTGTGAGGAGGTGTCTTATGAAGATGGAATAAGCCCAATTGAATAAGTCTTATTCAATTTCTGCATTTTCATGGAAATTCAAAGACAGACTCAATTTCTCTCAGAGGGGAAGATGAGTTTGGGGATCCAGATGATCAAGCATGCAACCAACCCAACTTCACTTCAAACACACCCTTCTCATCTGTCTTTCAAGGAAGGCAGATTTTCAAGACAGCAGACTAATTTACAACATTTATTCTCAGTTCCAACATGAAAATTACATATTTTCAAGCTAGTACAATTTAATAAAATTTACCAGAATACAATTTTACTAACTGCCGCTACGAACCCTTATCTCTGAGTAGAAAGAACCTTAACAATAGGCCTAAATTGAATTGTTAGAACTTTTCCACGCATCAGATAAGACACACACAGTACGTAATCAGTTCCATAATCATATGATAATACATCTGCATATTCAGTAGTGAAGGTTTCTTCTTTTTCCTTTGCTTTTTACAGAGAAGAATCTATTCTTGCAAGCAAAATGTTATTAACTGCAATTAAGAGAAAGAACCAAGCCACATGCAATTTGACAGCATTATGTTCAACTAATTTCTAGTGAACAAGAATAGTATTTATATTAGAAATCACAGAGAGCTTTCAGATAGCTTAATCAACAACATCCTATTATAACAACATTTTCAGTATCATTACACAAATTACACTGAACATTGATATAATTTTTTTCTGTTATGTCTCTGCTAGACAATTAATACTTCTCTACACTTTAATAGTATATGAATATTGTGGTATACACAGAATATTCTGTTTTCCTGAGAGGCAAGCAAATGAACCAACATTTAAAATGCATAACAACATGAAAGATTTTGAACCTACCTTCTTTTTCTGGGTTCTGTTCTTGCCTCCCAACCAATCATCCATCTGTTCCTCAATCTCTTCAATTGAAGCTCCATGATCATAAGATGGTATATACACACTTGATTCCAGAGCTGTGTATACAGGGAATTCTGATTTTGGTTTCTTGACTTTAGGCTTCTTCTCTTCTATACAAAAGTAAAAAAGAAGAAAAAGTTATGCTACTTGTACTGCAGGGATGTATAATTCAGAAGCAGGTTTAGCTTCTCAACTCTTAATCCTATCTTAAAATTTCCACTGAGGAAGTGGCTTCAATTTCTTTGTTAAAAAGAGAATCAGAGTTTTGCACAATCATTTTATTTTTATTAAAAGTAAATAGCAATGCACCCACTTAGTCCTTCTTCCATCTGAACTATGCCTGAAAGGGCCAGATGAGTTAGTTCTTGTTACTGCTATACCACCTGGCAAAGAAGATTAGTACAGGCGAAAGCACAGGAGCTGTTAAAAGACACTGAATGTCAGAGAAATTGGCAAAGGTAGAATGGCAAATTTTAGACCATTCTGTATTACTTTATGGTCACCTACGCTAAGTAAAAGCTTCTGAGTCAACAGATGGCTTCTCTATTCTCAGATTTCTCCAGCCACAAATAGCCTTGTTCTAGCAATTAGACATTTAAGAAGATTTAAATATTGGACTTCATTTCTCACACTGATTACTGTTTTCTGCTTTCTCTACCCTTCAAACGGTATTAAATGGGAGCAGCAAACTCATGGGATAGAAAGGAAGGACCACAATAACCTAAACCCCAGCAGATAAAAATGCATCCACTCTATGAGATGATTCTGAAAGTAAGATCTAAAACGAAAAATTGACAGAACTTTAGGAAAGACAGGAAGACAAGGAGCAAAAAGAGAAGCTTGAACACTCAGAAAGCATCCAGAAACCTGAGGTGTGCCCAGTGGGACTCTTTTGCTTTTTCCTCTTGTTTTTAAAATATGCTGTATTCACAATTAACTAAATGTCTCTAAACTGAAAAAGCTGATTTAATACTCCACTGCAACCAAGAGGAAAGTTCTACTCTTGATTTCACCTTTCCATGCTCCACTGCATGTCTTTGTGCTCCTCTCTCTTCTACTGTGTTTCTACAATCATCCAATCACTCAGCAAACTACTTCAATTTACTAAGCTAGTAGAAAATTACTCTTAACATTCAAACAAATAGATAAAACCTACGTCATTTAAAGGTATTGGGCAAGGAAAAGAAGAACCACATTTGTGTGATCAGCTTATCTGCCTTTGTGACCATGCCCTAATACTTCAGAGGAGAAAAATCTGTTTTCCATGGAAACCTTTAAAAAATTCCTAAAGAGGAGAGCGAACTGTTCCCTACAGACTCTCATACAGAATTTCTTTTCCTAAAAGTATATATGCAGAAACAGCACAGTGAAAAGACTCCGCAGATTTGACAAACTCCTAGGAAGTGAATATTTAAGGAAACAGTAAGGGAGAGAGAACTGTTTCAAGTTCAAAATGAACAGAAAATCCACACAGATCTTGAAAGTTAACAGAATAACTAATGATCTTTTAAACTTTTCACTGTTCAGAGTTTCACTGTACATTGTTCAGAGACCTGTTTATGTAAAGGATCTTTAACTTGTCAAATTTCAATAAATGAAACATTAAGTTAAAACTTGTATTTGGAATTTTTTTTATCATCCTTCTATAGGGATGTGTAGAAAATACAATGAAATTACAGATACATCTAAAAATTAAGTGAAAATCCAAAAGTGTAAATACCAGCATTTGTCACACTGGGCAGATGTTAGTAAAGACAACACAGGTAAAAAAATTTTTTTGCCTATTTCAAAAGGTAATTTTTATAATGTATATTACTCATTATCTCATTGTACTCCAAAACTGCCATCAGCTTTGATGGAATCAGTTAAGATTTGTATGGACAAGTGACAATGGCTTACCAGCTCTTTACTGCAAACACATATACTGGCAAAAATATTATAGGAAGTTAACTTCAATGAAAATTTTCACCACAGTATTTCAATCCCTCAAAATAATAAAGCACACTCTGTGTGTTCACTTGGAATTATTTAACAGTGGAAACACACCATGACAGTTGGCTTTTCCTGTATCTTGCACCCCATCAGCTACTGCTTATTAATTTTCCCTCTCAAATTATGCATACAGTTAAAGCCTGAATGCTTCTAATCAACATTTAAAAATGAAGAGCATAACCTGAAATAGGTCATCTAGGCTCTTGCTGTAGTTTTGGAAGTAATTCTGTAACTATTTCCAGAGGACACTGTGCTCCACTTTAAAATGAGGTATCAAAGACAGTATCTAGGCTTTCTTCAGGCCGTTAAGTGACAGAGGAAGCCCTAACATAGATAAGACACCCTGCTGTTTGCTGACTATCAAAGGAATGAGAAATCCCACCTAGAGAAGATGGCTGTACAACCTCAAACAAGCACTCAAACAGAATTAAAAAAAACTTCTCTACTGTCTCCCATGCATATACAAAAAGATGAAGGAGTTCAGCATACCTCCTAATACCACAATGGCTGTCATATTGAATTAAAAATAAGAAAAACAGATTTGAAGTCACACCACCTTTGACATAGGGTTCCCAATAACCCATCAAGAACAGTTTCAACTCAGAATTTTCAAAGTCACTTTTGAGAACAGGAAAGCACATAAAAGCAGTTTAATGGTAACATCTTAAAGGATTTTAGACAGAGGAAGTTCAGAAATTATGTTTAGAGGTATGAAGCCTCGACTTAAAGCAGCCAAGCACTGGTGCTCTTTCAGGTGAATATGGAGAAAGCAAAACAGATCACTGGAACTATTTCACCCAAACAACAGAAGTCCACAGAAGATATCCAGGAAGAAAATCTCCCTCCTTCATGTTATCTTTTCATTATCCACAATTCAATTGGCAGTCTAAAAGACACTTCCGACCTGACTGGGCACATTGCCCTGAAGAGGATATGCATCAGGTTTTCTAAATAGTAGCTGATGCCTAGACAGCTGAATCCTGTATCTGCTAAGGCTTGACAGACAGCCAGGAAGTTGGTGCAGCTGCCACCAACCCAAACTACAGTAAGGATGTGTTTGATCGTGCTGACAGTAGTGACAACTGCAGCTGTGATTCAGAGTTTTGAAACACAAGTGTTCCCTTAAGTGTCATTTTTAAATGGTGCTGGTTTTAGGCCATCCACCATAACAGAACAGGCTTTTAAAAAACATTTTTCTCCTTCAGTCTCAAATATTGTTTTAATATTGTTACACACAAACCTAAGTAAAATGCAGGAAAGGCAGAAAAGAAGTACAGAAAATATTTCCTAGGTTCCTCTCTGGTCTGTGACGGTGAGCTCAATGTCCGCTGGAGACCCAGTCAGACCACTGTGCCCTGTGTGGGCACGAATACCCAGCAAACCTTCACTGTGACCAGAGTTACTGGTATTCATACAATTAAACACAGGGGAGAGAAAACAATCTTGGTAAAAAACACAGCCTGACTTCAACAGGGTAAATGAAAAGCTTACTCTCATTACTATTTTCTGGGAACATTACGTACTTTAATTGCCACATTATAGTATAGTAACTTTTTCAGTTTATTAAATGGAATTTAAAAGACAGGCAACAGCAGCAAGTAAATGGAATCCAAGATCATAAGCACAATGGAAATTGTTTGATACCTACCAGTGCAATGCAAACTGATCAGTATTTTACATGATTCGTAACTTTTAGAGTTCTTGTCCTTTTTAGCAGAAGGAATTTTCTTTTATCATTTGCTGAATTCCTACTGCAAAAATACTAATTTTCTAGGAGTATTTTCCACTTTTAGAACTATGAAGTTCTTTACCAGAAGAATAAAATTGACTGTGTATTTAACAGCTTAAGAATTAAAAAAAGAGATAGGGAGCTACATCCCTCATGTTCGAATAGCATATAAACACACCTATCACTGGGATGTCCACACATTAACAGATAACAATTAGCTAATTCTCCTAAAGTACAGAATTTTATGTTTTAAAGGCCTCCAGTACTATTCTTCTACTGGCTCTACATTTTACTAGTTTATAGTGCCATGATCTGGGTTTTGAAGTCTGATGAATTACTTGCACATAATCAGATACTTTGATCTTCCCCCTTAGTTCTTCCACCTTGTTACTACATTAATTTTATCAATGGTAGAATTAATAGTATCTGGCTAATGGTTATTTGCTTTAAGATACATCAGCTGTCAGATAAGAAATCAGCTAGACTTTTTGGATCAAGTTCCATGTAATAAAACAGCAATGCTTTTTCCATAAGAAGTATCAGAGGTCCTGTATTTTAAAGTTTTCAGAAAAAATTGATTTTACATATTAACTGATGTAAATGTAAAGAACTCAGAGAATTTTTCCACAAAAAAAAACCACCTGCTTCACAGAGGAAGAAATAAAACCAAAACTAAGCACTGAACTTCTGCAAAAAATTTACAACTCATTAAGTTGTAGCTCCCTCCCTCTGCAAGGCTTCTAAGCTTTAAGCATGAACAAGAATTCACAGAAAACACAGTCAAAAAAAGACAGTGATACTTTGAAAATCAAATGGACAAACTGCCTGATATCTCATGCATTAGTAAGCAAGAAATATGACCACACAAAAAGGTAGACAGCAAACATCTTTTTTGCAAATCAGTAAGATACTGCAGAGATCTCTTTTTCCAACACAGTTCACTTACCTATGTAACTATGAAAGACAACCAAAGCATTTACAGCATTTTGTTGAAAACATGACAAGAGAAAAATTCACTTATATCTACAGTAACACAGTCAGACAGAACACAAAGAACCCAGAAGTCTGGAAAAAAATTGTACTAAGGTTTTGACAGTCTATTGAAAAAATGGAGCACATTATGTTCAATATCAATGCAAATATGGGGCAAACACACTGTGCTTAAAAAAAGTACACATTTCTACATTCAAAATAAAGTCAATGGGATTATATGAATATATCAAGAATTAGAGACAGATATCTGCTCTACTGGGACGTACAAGCTAGTTTATTTTTGAGCAAACTGACTAAAGACATGCCCAGGGATGAATACAGCCCCAAGTACAAAAAAACTTCTCACAAGCTGTAGCATTTGATGCCTTTCATCTTTTTTTCTGAATATCTGCCCTTCCCAAAACGTCCAATTCCTCCAAAATGCAAAAGGGTTAGAAACAAGGCTCCAATATTTGAGAGTTAATTTGCCTCCCAACAAACACATCCTGAAGCATGCATGCCTCTCTCAAATGAGCCTTATGCACTGTAGGTTTGTGGAATATTTTCCATAAAGTCTGAAGCAAGTTTTGTGGGGAGAGGTATCACACAAGCCTAGTTGAAACAACTGGGAAAAATACACAAGCTTGAAAGTTCAAAATCCTTTCAGCAGGCCTGCCAAAACAATCAGTGAAATGGATGATACACAGTTTGCCATAATTAGGCTTCGGAGGTAACAATTAAGTGATCAGAACATTCACACCCACACCAACCAAAAAAGCATGCATTGCATAAATTAATTTTCTCTGAACTTGCCTGTCAGCAAATCATTACTGAGCAGCCACGTCAACACTGCATTTTGGCAGGGATTAATACTAAACACAATTACCCAAGACATTTATCAATTATTTGTAAGTAGAAGGAAAGTCACCTTCAGTACAGTGCTAGATTCCACAAATTTGGTCAAAATGGTTTACAGTGAAGAGGAAAGTACAGGAAGAAGTAGGAACACGGACTGGCCAGGTAGTCTGGGACAAATCAAATCAAAAGCATTTTTAAAAATTACATGGATAAGGGCCTTATGCATATATGCATTTATGAGAGACTTTGTGCAAGGAACCTTGATATCAGGGCTTGCAGTTATGGTGGACAAGCAGTCTGAAATGAGCTATCAAAAGCAATGGGAACTAATGAAATCTGTGATTCTATAACAACCACAGAAGAAACATGATTTTATAATCAGAAGATGACAAACTTTAGAACACTATATACAAACCCAGGGCCCAACACTTACAGCTACATTGCAAAACTAAATTGAGTACAGAGGATCCACAGAAATTAAGGGCTCAAGAAAGGCTTTATATTAAAAAAATCTGCAGATAAATTAAATTATTTTTAGGCACAGACATGCTAATAATGAACAACTACAAGCTACAGCTGGAGAAATCCATACTGAAATTAGGATATAACTATGTAATAGTAAAATTAATTATCTGAACAAACCACGCAGAACAGAAGGCATCTCAAGGTTTACTGATCAATGTTGTATCTTGCGTATCATGCATAACAAGGAAATGCAAAGCTGAAGTGCACCTCTAGTACAAGTCAAACAAGACAAGTCAGGAGAATCAGTATTTTTCACTGATTTCCACCTGTAAGAGTCTGAAATAAATCCATTCTACTAAATGACCTAATGATGTCCCTAGGTTTCATTAATACCCTAATTTCATTAATACATTCATACTGTATTCCAAGCTGTCAGGAAATGGCAAACAACCAAGCCTAACCAAACCTGATCAAATGTATTAAAAGTTTCACTGCAGCTCTGGATGTTTGGTGGCAGACACTTGGGTAGGAGTGCTATAAGACTCTATGGAGAGACATAAATACCACATCATAAAAGCCCAACACAGAAAGGCAGCTTGTCAAGCAGCCATAGGGCTCATAATTTTGTACTTCAGTTAACACTTGAACTATGGGGGTAAGGAAAAAGCAGAAAAACCCACATACTATTAAATGTGCTTTATAACTAGAAACAAAGCAGTTTCTTGCCATAGATTGTTCCAGGTGCCTTGTACATCATGGCAAGAATTCTGGATTTACAATGCAAATATATTTCATAACTGGGATGCCAGTGAAGAGTTCACCTGCAATTCCTAGCAGGCATCTAGCATTCTTTTAAAAAGGCATATTTAAAAAATAAATGTAAGTCTTCATATTGAACGTGAGGGAAAACAAACTAAGAAGAATGGAAAGTAAGAGAACTGTCAAGGCTAAGTATAAAGAAAGAAAAATAGATGTGTTTCCCCCCAAAATGGACATCATTGAAAGCAGCACTCCATGCAAAAAGAGTTTGAGAGCTGCTAGAATTTGTCCTTATAACTACTCAAACCTTGCAATTTAAATTTAAAAATGGAGCCATCTGATGTGATTGTATGCCTACGTCATCTTAGTTTAATAATGCCTATTCAGTGCAGCTAATACCTACTGTACCTTACAAAACCATTCCCTGATGCAGGGATCACACGCATGTGACACTACAGGAGTGGGAGAAGTTGAAATAAAGTTTATTAATTAAAGCACTTCCATTTAAAAATAAAATTTTATGTTCTGACATCTAAATGTGAAAAATGCATCAGAAAATGTAATGCAAACCATTTCTACTTTTGTGCCTAAAAGACACAGCTATCTAATTCCATACAAAACCATATTTTTTAGAAACATAAGGTTATATTGTCAGTTGCTCTATTTTTGTAAGGTAAAGTTGCTACATTTTATTAAGGCAGTAATGACAGTTTTGAATGGATTGTGAAGTGATAAGAAACACTGCAAAAGTGCCAGAAAAATAAATCAAAACTGCATAATATTGACTGACCAAGAAATTATTTTTTCACACTCCTTCCCAAAAACAGAACTTTAATGACATCTCAATACTGTCCTCTCTTTCGTATTTAGCAAATTATATTTTCCTCCTCTAGTACCCTTCTCTGGTTTTAGTTCAAGCTGCCTACAGAATACTGCACAGTTTCAGCAGGAAAGCAGACAAGGGGACAAACTAGCAATTAGAGCATGAAAAAACAAGCACTGTAAAACAGCTATTGCTAATCAGCATGAGATATGTTTACTCAATTAAATAGATGGAACCTTTATAAGACCTCACATCCAAAGGATGGTCTCTAAAATTAAGAAGAATGGGGGCAAACAAAATGCATGTTTGGTGATTTACGTTTTTATGCTAATTGTGAAGTGACAATGCAGAGCAACACAATGAAATAAGCAAATTTAACAGATGCTTTGCATGCAAGCTTCAGGAAAAAATATTCTAACTTTTTTTGCCTACAGTAACACGGATGCATCCCTTGTTCCTCTCTTGAGAATCTTATTTATTAAAAAAGAGGTAACTGACAGCTCATTCTGCTGCCCAGTTATAGCACTGCTATGGCTGACCAAATAATTCCATGCCAAATCTCAAACTCTGCTAATTACAGGTGATGATTCTCAATCCTCCTTCTTGCTCCCTACCAGCAAGCCTACAAGGGGAGGGCAGGATGCCAACCAGAGAAACTGGTGAGGACTGGCCCCTGCTGACACGAGTGACACTGGGTCACCTGGCAGACATGGGAGTCACGCCATGGAGCACCCAGCAGTGTGACAGGGGACAGGGTGGTGCTTCTGTGAGAGGTCAGGGGTGACCTGGAAGGCTAAACTCGCCAAACATGTGCCTCTCAGAGGTGGGCACTGCTACTGGAGGTAATAAAAAAAAAAGTGACTCTCACAACACACCTGGTAGCGGAGAAATACTGAAAATTCACACATAGCCTTTCAGCAACACACAGGAATGTACACACTATGATTTTAATGACTTTATACTTTCATTTGCACTTCTGTTTTCAAAAACTAGTCCTTTTAAAACAGTAGTTCACAGATTTCAATGAGGAATGTATGCCAGCTATTTTGAACAATGGCAATACATTACTATCTGACAATTTAACAGTTTTTTAATAACCTGAGTCAAGACCCTTTTCAAGGGCCCATTTTGTGGTAGGTATCTCAAACATAATGGCAGGCCTTCCTAACAAGCATTAAATGCACTGTTTTGCTAGATTTGGCCTGGATCCATGATGCTCACTGAGGTGTTGAATGTTATCCATTTTCCTAAAATAGATCTAGCTACAGATAAGTTGGGAATTACTGCTGGAACTGGATTTCTTTGCTGATTTTACAAAATTAAGCTATTTTGTAAATATAAATAATGCAGCTGTATTTTAAATAGTTAAAGGCTTATGCATACTCCAAGCTAGTAAATTATCACAAGGCACTCAATGCACTTGTCAGAATAAAAGAACTTAAAAGCATGCACTTAAGTACAGTAAATAAAGCAAGCATGCACATACAAACACGGACAAAAAACTGTTAAAATTGTCTTCAGAAGACGGTAGGTTTAATCATTGTCAAAAGCAAATAACTGAAAGAAGAAAAGGAAAAGTCACCTGTAATTATTCTGAATACTCTATTAAGGGAAATGTTAATTGCCTTCTCTGGTCTTTTATAAGAGTGTAAAGACTTTAAAGCGTTTATTTCAAAAATAGCATGAATTCATCTCTGAAGTCTGCATTCACGCTTTTGGAAATTCAAATTATTGGCACTTTCTATCACAAAAATCAACTCAATATGCACAAAAGAATTATAAACATGATTTTAAAAATATTTACAAACAATGAGAATACAAAAATGCTCAAAAACCCAAGAGGTCACTTCTGAAAACATATAGTAGATTTGAGACCTCCCCCTCCCACAAAGCAACATTTCTAGTAAGGTATGTTCTTCTTGCTACAATATAACTCACCATCTGAGGTTTATGTTTCTGTAGGAACAAACTAGCAGCCTGCTGCAAATTCAGCCACAAAATTAAAAGCTTATTTAAAGTTAACAACAGTAGAGAAATACATGAAGTATGTATTTTAGAATATTATAAAAACATTTGTTCATATTCATCCAGTGTAGAAGGTATATTGTATTACATCTTTGTTTATTAAGACAGTGGTAAAAACTCACTCTGAAGTGTTTCAAGTTCAGCCTTAGCCAGGGCATCTTCTTTCGCCTTCATTTTTGTTTCTTTATATTCTACATATAATTGTCTGGCATCCTTTAAGAAAATGTTGCAATGTCATTAGCATCCTTATACAAACAAGTTATTGCAATGGCTCTGTTTTAAGTTCTCACTTAACCTCACACAAAAATAAAAAGATATATTCGTTTCCTTGAGTTACAGCAATTTACAGTCTAAAATGTAGAATTTGTGTTATAAAAGTTCAAATGAAATAGCATTGATATTATAGACTATGATGCTCATTGACAACCTGAAAGGCAAAATGGTTAGAGAAACTACCTACAGTTTTGCAGAGACCATGTACCCACTTTGCTGAAATCAGCAATCTGGAAGTTCAAGGGAAAAAGAAAAGTTTTTAATTAGAGCAGTGTGTGCAAGGACAAAGGCAATTGCTAGACAGCAATCTCCTTAATGTGAACTCAATAAGGCAACACCAACTGCATGTACCAACTTGCTCCCCCCCCCGCTTTTTTTTAAACCAACTTCTACATTGCTATTAAAGTGTTGAAAAGAATATATTTTTTTCCCCATGGACTAGATTCCAATCTGAAATCTCTAAAGCAAGTGTACACATAAAACTAGAAGTCCTGTCACAAATACACCACAAAAAGGTACACCTTTCCAAAATCTGATGAATTAGTAATTATAGGTTTCTGTTGAAACTTTTCCAGTATGAACAGCCAGATTGCTGAAGTAAGAAGTATGGAGAGTTTTCTTACTCTCACTTACCAGTTTAAGAGATTTCTACACTCATTCAAAAACAAGGAATCTATAACAGAAATGCTGAAATAGAGAAATTGTTATTTATCTTTTTCAAGCATACAGAACGTCTATTGTATTATATAAAAATTAATTATCTAAGTATTAGATAGACCTAATCTGAGTTCTTTTTACCCAAAAATGCTTTCTGGTGTTATTGCACTAACAGTATCACTTTTTACAAAGCATGATTCAAATTTTAATGCAGAATGTATTGTAAAATGGTAGTAAATATTTTTTATAATTTCAACTTTATTTCACCAAAACCTGGTATCATCAACATGAAATAAGACAAAATTTCTTTTTGAGAAGAAAAATCTGAGCTAAGCACTCATTACCGCTGCCTCTAACGGTAGAAATCATCCCATTCACCCTTCAAAGATACAACAGTTGTTCTTCATGTTACACCTGCATCTACCCTTTCAAGTATACTTAGAGGAGGCTGGAAAACACTCACGAATCGTGACCAAGCTCTGAGCAGAACTTTGTAATAGTTTGGAGACATCTCATAGATACAAGACAGCACACTTGAAGAACAACTGACAAATTACAACAGAGCAGTAAAGTTCCAGCTCCTTCCAAAATACCTCTTCTCTCTTCCTTTTTTTTTTTTTTTTTTTACACTGGGTACAGGAAATGGAAAGTTACATTTTTTTGCCAGTTTTATGTAGGAAATCACAGCATACAAAAGTAATTTTAAAGGGTTTACATAACTTTTTGCTGCTGGAACATAACAGAAGAGAGCATCTCACATGCTAACAGTTTTAGGATTGGGGGAAAGGGGGTTTTTGGTAGTTTTAGTAGAGTTGTGGCTAAAGAAAAAGTGTAGCTACAGGAGCATTAGCATTAACAGCAGATATGTAGGCTTTGAGGAGACATATTTGAATTACAAAATTAGGATCAGCACTGGTTCTCTTTTTGGTTTACCTGAAATAAGAACTCCCTACCACACTGGAAACTTTCCTTATACTCTCGAGGTTTGTCCTACTTGCAAAATTAAGGAACAGAAACAGCCATAAATGCAATAGTTCATTTCTCCTATGAGTTTGAGACATTTGGGTTGTGCGGCATACACAGAACTCAGACTTGGATATCCAAAAAACGCTTTTGTTTAAGGCTATGATTTCAAAATCGCTACAATTAACTGGCATTTAAATTTAACCCATTTGACACTGAAAGCCAATATTTGATGCTAAATTCTGGTGTAAAATCCATTATTGCTTGTGGGATCTCCAGACAGCAGGCACTAGGGGGTAACTGTCAATCTCTCCAGCATGTCAATCACAGAACAATTGGAATTGTGGCTCAGATGAAAATGAGACACAATAGCTGAACAACAAAGAAAACTAGTCAGAAGCACGCAAATGAAATTTGGTAGTATTGTTGCTTTATAGATATAAAATGGATTATCACTACAAATGAAGTAATATGCAGGCTACAAAGGCAACATCAGTCTTTTATCTTATCAATAAGATTACTATGGCTAGTACCACAATAACAAAAAAAGGGGAGAATGCACATTTGGAAGCACACACAAATGTATACACGTAAAGAAAAGCAAAGAAAAAAGACAACAAAAAGCTTTACTCAAAATGGATTTTGAAGATTTGAAAAGCCAATCCTTCCCACAAAAGCGTAAGAATGGCTCTACAGGTTGTAAAGAAAAATTAAAAGGCATACCTGAGTAAAGACTTTAACCACAGACACAAATTTTATGGGTATTAGTCCTTACAGGTCAAAATGAAAAAACACTGGAAAACCATTTAACATAGGAAGTTCTTTGAAGAAAACTTCTGTGTTAATGTAAATAAGTCCATTTCAATTTATTCTTCATTAGCTTTCAATCAGTCTAAACAGGAATATTTGTTTTCAAGAATATTCAGGTTTGGTACTGTAAGTATTTCAAATAGGTATATGTTCAGATTTTTTCTTTTCCAAAGTGATAAAGTTAAGCAGTCATTTTGTCTCAATACAAGCATTTTAGGGCCCTAAAGACACTGACAATATACATAAAGTCTCTTCTAACCAAACGCTCCTTCCCTAAGATTCAGTAATGATTTTATAGCTCATAATACATGCAACATCAAAATTTATACTTAATGTACACTTCACCTTCAAGAGGTAATATAAATAAGAAAAGCAATATTTTTGTACTTCTGGGGTGGAAAGACAGAGAAAAGAGACACAAATACAAATCTTGGAATAGTTCTAACTAAAACTTCACTTCACCTAATCAGAAATTCTGTGGTCTCATTTGCAGGAGTTTAAGAAGTTTTCAAAAAAGAACAACAATACAAATACATTATTTCTTCTCACCATCAATGCAGTATAACATATAATTAGTTAAGCAAAAAGAATAAAAAAGAGGGCTGATATATGCTGGATTATTATACTATAAACTCAAATATATGCTTTCCAAAAAGGAACGGAATGCAAAAAGAATGTATTGGAAATGCCAAATTCTTCTATTAGTATTTCTAAATTATATTTAAACTACCACATATAGGAAGATCCTGTGATTATCCTCATATTTAATCATAAGTAATAACAAAGAATACTGAAAAATTCTTGAAAATATAATTTCTCTCATTATATCAGTATTGTCTCATGCTAATAAACTAAGACAGCCGAGACAAAGCTGAGCCTGAGTTATGCAGAAATACAGAAATTTCTGATACTGAACTTTCCAGGGTATTTTTCCTTTGGTTTGGGGTTTGGGGTCTTGGTTGGGGTTTTCGGTGTTTTTCTGTTTGTTGCTTTTAAATCAAGAGATACAGCATTTATACAAACTGTACTAAGTCTAGAAGCAAAAACTTCCATTCTGAGTAAGACTTAGTCATTTTGGCTTCTCCTTGACTTTTGAGGAGGGTGATGAGGCTTTGTTGGTTTATTTGCTTTGTGGTTTTTGGGTTTTCGTTGTTTGGGGTTTTTGCTCCTCCAGTAAATATTAAATCCTCCTGGCTTTCTGGTCTACCTCAAAAAAACTGGAGATTAGGAAAAAGAATGCAAACAACTTGAAACAACTTGCTATATTTGCTGTATGAGAACATTCATTTCCAATTTTGTGACAGAAACAGCTTCACATTTTAGTTCTTTGGTTAAGGGACTTATACAAACAAAATTCACAGTTAACTGAAATCTTTCTCAAAATCATACTTAAAATCAGTGTATAATTTTCTTTGGACTACTTTTTATTTAATCAAAACAATAAATACTTGTATGGAGCTATTGAACCAATTTCTTGTCTTTTTAAGTACAGCATTATTGTATAAAATTTATATTAAAAAGAGAGAAAAAATAGTTAAATTAAATTTACTCCACCAGCCAACATTCAATTTGCTATTTCTATGCAATAAAAATTCCAGCCATTACACCACAGCAAAAATACTCTTTGGATGGGTTTCTGAACTAGTGATATCAATGCGTTATGGTAAGAAATAATGTTTAGAAAAAGAGTTGAACATTATTATTTATACTTCTCTTTGGCATTTTTATCTCTTTGCCCAAAGGCAATCGAGTAAATAAATAGGAATTACATTACTTCCTCCTTTATAATCAGAAAATCATGCTTTGCCTGTAGAATAATCCCAGGTGTGGGGAGGCTCTTCAGCTGTGTACAGCCCGTGGGCAGTTGTGGTGTGGTTCCCAAGCTTTGGTGCACCACGCGACCAGCACCTGGCTGTGCCACTGCAGTCTCTGCTGGGCATTCCATGTGCCCAGTGGCGAGACAAAGACAGCCAGAAGCAGAAACAGAGGTCAGTGCTGCAAGGCCTCTCTGGGATCCATTTCACATCCCATGAAGCCTCATACCACAGCAGACCAGCAGCATTAACTGAGAGCCAGTATTGCCTTGTACACACGAGCTACGCTTGAAGCTATGCTCCTCTGACGTGTGGTGGGACATGTAGACTTACAGTAAGTGATATAAAGAAGCTGCCACAGTACAGCAGGCAATTAAAAGCAAATTTCTTTACTTTTACTGTCTTACATTTACTTAAAACTGTTAGTATTTTTGCAGCACATTTTTCCTCCAGAGCCTCAAACAGTACCCTGTTAGACACAAATTATTTTTGCTCACTTGCATACACCCAGAATACTTGTTTTACCATCCACTCTCCTCTGACCTGCTTCTAAGCTTCTAATTGACCTCAGGGTCAAGAGCTTCATCCTTACTTTGGTTCTCCCAACAGCTGTGAAATAGCAAGAAACAGAGCAAATGGGCAATCACTCGTGCCACACATCCTGAAACTGCTCACTCCCCACAAATTATACCAACATCGGTGCTGTACAGTAAATTGGAACATGTCAAAACCCTGTAAAGCTGGGAAATATAGAGATATTTAACCTTACTGACTTGAATAAATCCCTTTCTTAAAAAAAAAAAAAAAACTTTTTTAAGGCCTATGTTATTAAATGCAATAAATTTTGTTTAATTCTCACACAATTTTATATAAAGTCACATGTGAAGACAGAAACAACTCGCAAATACATTTGCTGACCTAATCAAATCTTGCTTAAAAGCTAACTTGCCAAAGGAGATGCCCTGCTGGCAAAGCCTCTTGAGTTTAATGACACATTGCCAATCCGTTTAAGGCCAAAGCTGAACCATCTCTAAACAGGTGTTGAATTGTGATCATGGATTAAAAGAAAACCTGAGGAAAAAATGCCAAGAAATTAAACACCTCTGGGTCACTAGTTTGAATCTATTCCAGACTACTAAATCAGCTACAGTAATTACCATCTGGTAGTCCACATAAAAATAAATCACTGGCTTTTTTGTTTTAATTCATTTTGTGCTACACAAAGGTCTTTATAAACACAAGTTTCAATTGTAACTGAAAGCTTTGTTGATAATCTCACTAGGTTATACCCAGTGCAACTATGTACTGAGCTTGAACTGCCTTCTCATTACTGGTGGGCCACCAGTTCTCCCAACAGCTCACTGGGAGGGTGTGTGCACCATACCTACAGGTTTACAGATAGAAGAAGGAAACCTCATTTTCTTAACAATAAACTATTTCTGTCTGAAACAAACAAAAATGCTTTCTGCTCCGTTACCCTCAGGACAACAGCAGGCTCATAATTCAGTCAGTGGAGAAATAAAGACATTCACAGCTAAATTTCACCACATCAGTGTGGGGGAAAAGTTGACAGGACCACTAAGAAACACACCCATCTTCTGTTTTCTGAAGTAAATAATTTGTGAAGAATAATTAATAACTTTTTTTTTTAAAATATCACTTTTCTTAAGTTATATATCCGGATATCCAAGAAAAAACCTCTCTAGGTCAGCTGGTTTTGGAATAAACTGCAATTTACTTATAGTAGTTCTCCCACAAAACGTAAGTACACTTAACACAACTGTCTGTACCGTACTGCATACACAATTTGAACTGAAATTCTTGCACACTACATGTAGCTGATTTATTTCATTCTAAAAAGAAATTTCAGTTCCAATAAACATTTTGAGTATTGGGGGTTCTTTTCCCCCTGTTCTTTTTTTTATAAATACATTGCCTTTTTCCAGGTCATTCTCATGAAAGTGTTAACTAAAATGACCTTAGAAACAATTTTCAATCTTTTTCTATTTTTCTCTTAGCCTACATTATAAGAATTAAACTTGGTAATAGCCAAAGTAACTTACACTCCACTTAATGTTTCTTTCACAGCACACATACTTGATTTATGATACATTTTATGTATTTTTCTCCCTTTGCTTCTACAAACAAACTTACAAATGCTGTTTTCACCCCTAAATTTAACTAAACTCAGTGTGTGGATATAAAAACCTCTGTAGTTTCTCTCAAAATACGATTGTCAACAGTTTAAAAAAACCTGTTCATTTTCTTAGTTTCCCTCATCCTCCTCTCACACATTTTTCTTCCAGTTTCTTGACATAAAATGCAGGCTACAATAAAATGGTATAGGCCATCACAAGGGCATGCAAACAAAGCATTTTTCTTCAGTGATGGCCCACCTTAATTATTTTAAGTGCCTCCTTCTGAAATCTGACATTTTGAAGGAGGAAGGGAAGTAGGAGAAAGACACTCAATTGGATAAATGAGAGCCATGCATGAGCAGAAGCTCAGCAACCTGAATATCCTCAGACACAGCTGTTACAAGCAGAATACTTACATTAACTAATAGGGGGAGAGATGGATGCTAGGTAAAAAGAATTCAGTACAAGAATGGATAAAAAGTTTTGTTTGTTGCTGTTGTTGTAATGCTGTTATGTTTGATTTGTTTTGGGGTTTTTTTTAATGAAGTCTCCTCTGAGAAAGAATTTGTGTCTGTCACAGGCAGTTGCTTCTGTTTCATTAGTCTGAGGAAACAGTTCAGCTGTTTAACTGGCAAGGCTTTGAAAAATTCAATGGCAGAGAACCATTCAGTTAAAAGTATTGCTAACTCTTCCCATTTCCTGTCCCAAACGTGGTTCATTTAAATATAGATTCATTTTTAGAAGTTCATCTACAATTGCATTAGTTGCAGGTGAATGACAGATTTTTAAAACAATTTGTTAGCTCTTAAATGTCAGGAGAAATCATTTATATTAAAACAATAAATGACTAAAATCTGTAGCATCCATTTTGATGTCAACCACTATAATACCTTGTTAAATAATTTGCATGTGTAACAAGCACATGTAACACTACTGTGTTACATGTAGGATCCTTTATCTTCTGCCTTAGCCTTAAATACCCTGAAATCTCAAGTCTGTGTATTATTGAAAAGCACTTAGATTTAAAACAGGATCTCTATTCCAGGGTATAATATATTATACCAGGGTATAATATGATATATATCTTACAAGTACAGAAAACTTTTCGCTACATGTTGGTAATTGCAATTAAGGCAGATTAGAATGTTAAATATACCTCAAAAAGAGCCCAAGTGTCTGTCCAGGTAGCTACAACATACCAGGTATCTTCTCAACTGTCATTTCAGAACACAGCTCCAACATGAGGTCACTGCTGCTCTTACACTCTTCAGAACAGGTGATACTTCAGTATTTTTAACTAATAAGCTACAATAATTTATTTCAGTCACCTGAAGTCCTGAATAGTCTTAACATTGAAGATTACTTATGGTTTATTGCATTTTAACTTATGTAACTAGTGAGTCATGTTAAACAACAACAACAAAACAAACCCTGCAGTTAAGCAGTAGTGTCATTTTACATATGGGCCAGTTTACTCTAGGACCCCATCTCTTTCCTTCCTCTTTGCTTCAAAGCCTTCCTGCTCTGATTTCCTCTGTAACATACTTCCTCTGCCACCAAACCCCAATTTTCCAGGAGTTACTGAACAGCTTTTTTTACCAGTACCAGTAATTTAATGGAATAGCAATCCAAACAAGGGCTATGGTCTACAAAGCACAAAACATCACTTTTGTTGGAATTTTTATTCTGCCAATTCTGACAAGCATAGGAGCTGCTTTTTGAACAGCAAACCTGAAAGCTGTTATACTGACATAACACTATCTTAATATCATAAAAATTTTAAGAAGCCCATAAGAAGTCCTAATTTTAAATTATTCACTAATCTTACTATATTGTGTAATTTTCTAATATTTTGCAATTAAGGCAAAAGGGAAAGTACTATCATTATGAATAAAGTTTCAAAAATGCAGCAACAGAGTTTGCTGACCTTAATTATTTTCTATCTGACTCACCTTGATGAGGTAACAAAGTTTAATTTGGACATAACAGTTGATTAAGTGTAATCAATTTCCTTTAAAAACTTGCAAAAAGAAAAGTTTCTTTAATAAAAAAAATCCCCAAAGTTCTGATGAAATTTTTAAAAGAGAAAGAGATATTAACTTTTGCATCTGTTTGTAGGAAAAGTTAAAGGCTATAAAAATGGATTCCGAAAGACCAGATGTTATTGTATTTATAACTTTTATAAGTGTTTTGCTGAGAGAGTAGGAATTATAACTATAGTCCTTTTCCAACTTGAACACAGTTTATTCAAGGAAAATGAAAAGAAAGAGCAGGTGATATTTAAAAAGTTATTCTGGTAACTGATCTGACAATACTTACACTGGTTGAATACCAACTAAATTTTACAGTTTATAGTATTAGATTAAAATACCACAACCGTGAGCAAGTACACCACATTGATGTTTATAAATTACAACCATATTCTGTTGTTTTACCTTAGCAATTTCAGTATCAATTTGTATCATTATCCAGTGAATTAAAGAAACTCCATCATAAGAAGTAATTTCACTGTTACCCCAAATTTAAATGGCATATTAAAGTTTGCTATGAAAGTATAGCATCTGCTAATTTGAAATTAAAGTACTTTTGTTAACATCACTTAAAAAGCATTGTTGTTCCTAATTAGATGGGTATATATCACCTCTCTCCCATCATTTATTCTTGTAGTTTTGCCTAAAAGAAACTGCTTCCCTAGCACATTAAGATTAAAATGCATTTAAAATACATTCATATTTCCATGAACTTATGATATCAAATTTGCCTCCAAAGAGTAATTTTGATTTTTATATATATATATGCTATGTGTTTGAGGCAAAAAATTAAAATTAAATGCTATACATTTGTTATGCATAATAACATCATCAAGAAAAATTAAGTAATACAATTTAAAATCATGACTGTTACCTGGAATAGCTGAGGTAAAGCTTTCACTGTGAGACAGAACCATATTCCCAGCTTGCATGGAAGTAAGTCATGCCACTGTGGTTTGTCCAGTACTCTGCAGTCAAAATTGTAGGTTTTTCATTATTACCACATAATCTCAAAGCCAGAACTTTCCCATTATCCTTTAAGATGATTAGCACTTGTCAGCTCCCATAAAAATGTCTAACTACATAATAATAAAGATATATTTTAAACATTTAATTCAAAATATGTAACAGCTAACTTCTAATCATTGCTGTATTTTGATCTCCTAAAAGGGCTTTTCTTCAAGAATATAACATAAGCCACAAAATCACTTCAGTTTAAATAAGAAACCAAACCAAAAAAACACTCAAGCCTCAACCAAGTGTTCACAAGTGCTGACAACCAGATATGAAGACTGTAGCATAAACAAAACAATACATAAAAATTAATGTCATTTGCAGTTCACTGGAGCATTACTCACTGATGTCATCAGCAAAGACGACAGGCAGAATGGTCTCTGATCTCCATCCCTCATTGATCCAGTTCATGCCCCTGCTGTGTGAACTATTTAAACCCTTTATTTCTTTCTATGAATCAATAGAAGAAATGGTGGTATCTTTTGGAGTGTCCTGAAAGTCACTATTTCCCTATGTGTTCCCTGACAAACAACATGTTAGAAGCCTGGACCAACATGCTCATTTTTAAGTTAATCAGTTAAAAAGCATTTGATCAGACAAGCATTAAAACCCCATAAAAACTCCTTGCTTGGTATAGTAATAAATTAAAGCCCAAATAAATTGAAATTTGTTAACTCTAATCAAAGGCAAAAACCTTTAAACACAGAAAAAGTTCTAAAATCTTCTACAATCAACTTGTAGAAATAATACCCTTTTATAAGCCAGATGCCTTTAATTCAGCCTTAATCTTTCAATGATTATTGATCTGCTGAATAAACACCACGTGTTTATTTACATATCCAAATCTGGAAACAAATATACACTGGCACACTTTATATCAGCAATGGCAGTTACTTCAACTACAGTTATTTTTCTCACAGAGTATTTCAAAGATGCAAAAAGAAAATGATAGAACTAAATCAGTAGCTGACAGAATGTTTTAAAATGCAGAAAACAAAAGAGTTCCTTCCCACCTTTCATTTTTGTCTAGAGCAGCAAGTTTGGCTTCATCTGTACTCCTGCCGCCTGTTTTTTTCTTCTTCTCCCTCTTTTTTCTGCTAAGCAGTTCATCCTTGATGCAGAAAGAACTACGGTTACAGGTTATCATTAGCATGTAAACCACAAATGTTACTGGGACTCTTCTGTGAAGGGTAAACAGTAGAGTAGCATTTATGCAAATGTATCTGGGGTCCTACATGATTAAGTAAAATGATCTATCTTAACAATAACTGTTGCCATGGTATCCAGTCTTTAAACACACATGAAGTCCAGTTCTGTCACTCATGTGTATCTCCATAGCAATCAAAGTTTTCTAAGAGGAGAAAGCATTCAACTTGCCTCCTTTCTCATTCATCAACTTCAATAATGCAGTGGAAAACAAAAAAAGTAAATAGATGCTAATGTATGAATATTTTTCAAGTTATGCTTACTTTTTTTCCTTAGTCTATCAAGTGCAACAGACTTTTATATGACGAAAAATAAAATTATCAGAAAATAATGTGATTTATACTGCTTACCAATTCCCACCCTGTTAAGGAAAACCAAAAGCAAAAAAGCATTTAGCTTAGAACAAAGGCAAAGCAAGCATGACTTTTAAATGAATAAAACTTGATTATTTTTAAACCATATACATGACTACAATATGATATGATTCTGCAACAACAACTGAAAAAGACTTTTTACTTCTCTTCTTCCTTCCAGCTAAAAACAAAAGGACTGGTTCTTGCAATTTATTACCAATAGTAGAAAAATTAAATAGTTTTTATATCACTGTTTCTAAGATGCTGAATATCTTATTCTGTAATTATCACCACTTTAAGTACAATCCTTTTAAAAGATGAAAAATCCAAATTCAAACCAGGGGAAGTGGTAGAGATCTCTGTAATATGCAAACTTCCATAGGAAATTTAATACTAATAATTGAAGCAAGTTTGATTTATTACCAATACTTACCAGCTGTTTTTCCAGGTAGATTGACCAAACCACAGCATAATGACCCACTGTGAGTATAATGAACAAGAGTAATGCCAGCTCAGCATTGCTCATTTTTCTCACCCGCCTGTAGTAGAACACAGGCTGTCTCCAATCTGGTAGTCCATTGATCAGAATATCATCATACCTACAGTAGCAAATATAACAGGCTTTCATGGAGAGCTAAAAATGAAATAAGCCAAACCATTCAATTATAAAACAAAAGATAATCCACACAGCGCTTGAATAATATACACACAAAAGATCATTTAGCGATTTTTTTTTTTTTAAGAGAGCAATGCCTTGTTTTGTCAGGCGATAGACTTGCATGTGGAAACAAACAGAACCCAAAACCAAACGCTGGGGCAAGGGGAAAAAAAATAAAACTCAAATGTTCCTGCAACACTCACACCCCTGCCCCTCCAAGTTCATTCACTTTTGAAATAAGAGACTTCCAGAAATGTCAGTGTGTTCTATGTGCTCAGTAATCAGTGGGCAGGGTCTCCATGATCGAAGTAAATAACAACCATCTCAAACACTGCAAACCCTTTTTCCTTTTACAAATTAAAAGCACAAATGCTGGGGGGGGGAGGGAGGGAGAGG
>VZRN01002124.1:22160-72101 GCA_013397935.1 Dasyornis broadbenti | reverse complement strand
GAGAGTTATGTCTGCTTTTTGTTTTTGTCCTTTAGTACCACAAAATCCATTCGGTAAAAACATGCCAGACTTATGATCCCTTCTTTGTAAGATAAGAGTTTAAGTTAGAGGGTTGATATTGATATTTGAAAACAAAGTTCACCAGTTTTTGATTTTCTATTTGAAACATTGTCTTCAAAATCAACCTATTTTAAAACTGTTTAATTACTAATTGTACAGAAACCATTTTATGACAATCCCTTTTCCTTCACACATATTTCTTGAAACATCTTACTATATCTGAGGTCTTTTATTTACAGCATATGATCAATTTAATAATAAACAAACCACAGACATGCAAACCAGATGCTTTTAAATTAACTTTTCTGAGTAAAATTTCAAACAAAAATCTCTACAGTAAACTCAAAAACCTGTATGTTCAAGATGCACAACCTGTTAATCTTAAATTGAACACAACTCATTACATATTCTAATCACACCGTTTCCAGAATTAAATCTGCACTGAAAGGCCTAATTTGGTGCAACACATTGACCAAAATATTTTAATTAAAAATATTCTGAGTTAGTCGCAGGCCTAATTACAGGAATAGAAATAGGGCCTATATTGTCATGCAGGTCAGTAGAACTCAGTAGTAGGTTTTTCTCAAGTAAATTGACCAATCCAGGAATAATAGCGCAGCTGCTAAACTGCCAGTCTTGACATGTAAATCAATTTAAATGCAACAACTGCACTAGCTACTTTGATAGTTATTAAATTGATACCTTGGAGATGTACTAAAAAAAAAATTTCCACAAGCAAATTCATTTTTTAAGCAGAAAAAGAAGCAGTGATTTTCAATTAAAAAATATACTTTCCTATAGTGCATATCTGAAAAGCTAACTTCTGATAAAACATTTGTTCAAGTTCGCACTATTTCTACATAAAAGATTTAACACCTCAGGATTCTCCTGTGTTCCGAATGATACCAGAAGCAAAATTCATATCACAAAATTCTATCTTCTATTAAAACTATAAGAATATTAAGGTTAACATCTATTATCATAAAATTTGAGCTAATAACTTTTTTCCTTTCCCAGTAAGTCAGAACAAACTACTGACACCTTAATACAAACTCTGTTCAGAAAAATCACTTATGATGTTATTTAAAAATTAAAACTTCTACTTAACTTTTGTTTAAGAAATAAGTAGACATTTTAGCATTTAAAAAATAACATAGTTACAAGATTTTAGTGATAATAGAACAGAATATTTTAGAAACAGAGCCATTTTTAAAATAAATTAGGTTGATAGCAAAGTCTTATATAAGATGTTCTTCCTTTGAAATCTTCAGAGAAATACATGTAGAATCAGGATTTTTAAAAAATACTAATATACATTTATTAAGCCAATGTCTTCTATACTACGGGTTGTTAATTGATGTACTGAAAAAGTGGCTACTGATTAAATAAAGTCCATACAGGCCGATGGTAACAATACAGTAATATGTAAACCAAGATTTCAAACTAACATTTGGCAACTATGTTCTATTATAAATTATCTGTAAAGAAAAAATAAATGAAGACAGCAGAGCCTCTTGCATTAAGTGCTTTAAACAGCACTCGGTATTTACTAGGCTATGTCCGCTGTTCTGAACAACAGTCTCCAAGGATTAAGTCTCAGAATCAATGCTCTATTGATTTTACTATCAATGAGCATTATGGCTCACACGACTGGCCATTTTAAGGGAAGATAGCTTCTATTATAACCCACTTTTTAGAATATATACTGTTAAAAGATAAATCACTGCTTTCAATAGTAATTAAGCTCTGTATTTGAAAAATAAAGATATCAACGATTTTTAGGTTTTCAACTGGAAAATGATCCTACTGAAACGTAGAAGCTTCCATAATTTTTAAATCTTGATTTTCAAATTTAGAATGTGATTTAATTAAAAGCAAGTTTCTCATTGAAGAATTCCTGTATAGGCACTTATATTAACTATGAAAGACAGTTAATCCGTGTGCATCAAGAACTACATTTGAAATTTAATTACAAAGCATTCTTTTGGCAACCTATATTAATGGTAACTCTATGTAAGGAGAAAAACCAAGCTGAAAAGATACAGCTGCAGGGTTTTTTTCCACAAACATATGTATACAGAATACAGCAAATTTTTCACATATGAGTATGCCTAGCAGTTGTATTTGAAATGTAGCAGTCAGCAAGCTACAAAAACCCCAAAGCACCAGTTCAGAAACAAAAAGCCGAAAACATTCCCCATTTCAAATGATGTTGAATATTTATTCTAAATTTCAGCAGTCTATAAAAGATTTGGTAATCCTGTACTAAAAGTAACAAATTGCAAGATTATTAACATTTCTTTTTTTCTATCAAGTTTCATATAATAGTTTTTAGAGTTCTTTGTGAATTAATTACATTGCAAGTAAAAAAATCCATTAACTGTAGTAACTAATTACAGTATCATCAATCTTAATATAATTATACTTTACTTTTCCCTTTAAGAGAGCCTCTGCATTTCATATTTCAAATAATTTGAGATATCTGATATAGTTTATATACGATAACCTTGAATTAATGAGGACTACTCTGAACTATGGGAAGACTGCACTAGTGGTTTTTATTTTGGGGGGGCCTATTTTCCTCAATCTGTTAAAGACAACAAGCACAACAACAGCCAGAACAATTTATACCTATGAATACAAACATTTAATTAATGAGAACTAAAACAGACTTAAATTATACTAAATATTAGTATATGATTATACTAAAATATTATTATACTTAATAAACTAAAACTTTCTTACACTAAATAAGTACATCTTGATTCCTTTGCAAATGTTTCCTGTAATCAAGCCAACATTGCTACAGAGCATGACCTGGTAGGTAAAAAAAGCTCCTTAAAAAGGTAACAAACAATGAAACTAAGATCTAAGATGTTTTTGTCTAATTACAATTAACAGAAGTGCATAAAACTATCTAATTTTTAATAAAATAAGATAATAAATGGCTAATAAAATTTATCACTGTCAAGTTGATTTACCTATAAATGCCCTAAAGGTGAAGTGTATTTCAGGAAATGCACCGGTCTCTACATACCCTAAAGATAAAATTTTCTGTAGAATTTCACACTGGAGTGCGTATACAGAACATAAAATATTGTGTTCTGCCGCATGTATGTTTAATTTAATGTTAAATAGTGCTACATTAAATGGTGCTGTATGTATGTTTCTTTTCAGAATATTTGAATGTTTTGATCATGTATCACTCAGAAGTGTGTAAGAGAGAACATAATAATATTACTACATTCTGTAGTACTACTAATGAGACTTGCATACTTCACAAGCAACTATATAACCTTCTCAAAAAAGAAAACCACATTTTAAAGCTCAGTACTGTCACTGTCAGTAGAGGAACTGTAATATTTTCAAAAAGGCTTCTGTCATTGGATAAGTAAAAATTCACTCATAAATAGGAAAACACAAAGGTTTTAGAAAAATAATTACATATAGCTGGCCATCTGATCTGCCTTTTTAAAACACAGTTTCTGTACCCACACAAACAAACAACACCTCTGACATTCACCAAGAATGACATTCACGGAGAAGGGGTTTTATGGTTTCAAAATGAGTTCATCACTCTCTCATACAGTGCAGGACCTTATTCCTGCCTTTGCTAGCTCCACTCTCTGTACACACACCAGGAATGATGCAGGATTACATCACTTTTGAGATGAACAGTAAGAGGCAGGTACAGCTGACTTCACTGCACAGAAGTAGAAGCCTGCAGCTCGCTCTTCTCTTGGTGGTGTAAACCCCTGCCCCAAACCATTTAGATGCCCAGTTGTGGAGGGATTCCCAGCTCAGCTGCCAGTATAATGCTGCAGCAGTTTCTGCCCAGTGCAGGGGCATGACAGTAAGCTCTGAGCCTATTCCACTATGTCCATCACCTCACACAATTCAAAGCCAAGTATCAACATTTAAAGTAGAAAGATTCCAAAAAGCAGTAATTCCCATCCTTTCCTTTGCTGTACAGTTGTGAGTAAGCCTCGAGTTACCTTCCAACAGAACCAATGTAACAGGGGGAGCAGCTCCTATCACATTTACTGAAGACTTGGATTAGAGACGTGCTACAACAACGCCTTACAGGAGACACGACAGGCCACCCTCTGTTTACGAGCTCAGCTGAGAGATTATCATTCGACTGTGCAATAAACCTGATCAATACAGGGCTTCTCAAAGCAATGAGACCACATAGCTCTGCTCTACATGTTATTTCTAAACTCTGCATATTATTTCCAAAAAAATTCTCTGAAGACAAACATCGTTTAATCCACTACATTTCTGTTTATTCAACTATAAAATCAGTATCAACCATACACCCACATTGTGCCAGAAAAAAAAAGACATTGTCTATGTACAAAATAAGTTAGTGACAATCAAATCAATCTAAGCTAGAACACTCTGCTGCTGCTTTAACTTCTCATTTGTAATCACTGATGCACTAATTAACAGTATTTGAGTAAGTTAGTCACATTTGTAATGTATACAAGGCTTAAAACATAATTTTTGCAAGCTACTGCATCACAGTTTCATACAAAAGCTTCTATTACAGCTGTAAGGATATTCCTACAAATTCCATTATAGAACTAAGTTCCAGAGAGGCAACACCCTGAAGTGTATGTAAACAAAGCTATTAACAAAAAGTTGGGAAGATCTGGGGGATAAATCACTTTAAGTGGGCTGAAATCATTTAGCTAATATGTTTTTTTACTTTTCTTGAGTGTAACTTCACAATGAAATTCTCCTTAGATGGATGAAATAAAAAAACCCACAAATTTCCAAAAGTGCTTCTATGAAGTACGTTTTCATGACACTTGAAGAGGGGATTATCAAAAAAGTAGATAATCTGTACTATAAACCCTGGACTCCTGCCAAGACATCTACAAAGCCAAAATCCCTTCAAGAAATGTCTCATAAAACCCCATTTAAAGACTTGTAAGCTAGAAGATGATTTACTAAAACTCCAACGCAAAAGCAAAAGTCTTTCAGTGTCTCTGTTTTTCTGGTAATCATTGGTCAAAATTTCTATTTGTTTAAAATAAAGAAAAAGAAAAGAAATTCAAAATAGTCTTCCAGAAAGCAGACTAGCCCCAGGTTTCCAGTCCTTTATTCTACCCTTTCAGGTACTTCTGGATCTGCTCCTGAAGCAGCAAGGACAACTAGCATTTATTTAGAAAATATACTATGTGTATCAAAGTTTGCACTATTAGAGATAATACATCTGAAAGAAAAAAAAGTCCTATGAACTAAGCAACAGAAAACAATTTTAAAGACAATATACAGTGGAAATAATCCCTAAATATCATTCAACAAGCCTTTTACTGACACAGGCAGGTATGACTGACAGTTGAATAAGTGGCCAATACTTTTTAATCACAGTTTTTAATAAAACAATTGACAACTGAGCAAAAAAGCTGATATAATTGTTAAGTATTGTTTAAAAATGCTTGAAATACAACTAGCTTTCAAAGTTCTTTCAAATACTAATTTTAAAGGAGAAAAAACAGTATGTCATGTAAAAATACCACCTTGCACTTTAAACCACATATAATCTTTAATTAAACAATTACATAGGAATTACAAAATTAAATTATGCAAAAAAAAATCATCTGAAGCATTACAACCAAGTCAAATAGAACTTGAATATAGCACTGATATAAATGCTTTATTTAAAAACTTGTGCAATTTAACTCACCTCTGTCTCCTTTCTTCATCCTTTAAAACCTCATAGATGGCCACCAACTAAAACAAACAAAAAAAACCAAAAAAACAAAGAAACACACAAAGATTTTACTTTATGATTGAATGAAAAAAGTTTAAACAGTAGCATCCCATTCATATTTGCCAACAAATGACCTTTGCTAGTTTTCACCTTTCCCTACACCACTAAGTAGCAAACCCAGCACTCAAAAGAAACAGTAATATATTCATATACAAAGTGTCATCACACACAAGCAAGCAACTCTTACACCAGGCTTTCTTCCCATCCTCACATCTGTGAAACTGAGTCTTGTCTAAGTTTTACCTTAAAAATAGGTATCACCTGTTTCATCTTAAAGATCCTACTAAAATTAACTAAGCTCTATTTAGCCTGAGGTACATTTTTAAAGGTAGAGCTGATTATAAAATCATGTTGTTTCACTCTATAAATATTCAAAGGGTGAAAATAACTAAAATGAAGTCTTTTCATTAAATTATGCCTATCTAGGACTTGTGTTGAGAACTGATCAGAAATCTTCCCCACTGCTTTTGAGGGTGCAAAATATATTTTCCTCCTAAGACTGTATGTATTACGTTAAAATTATTTTTAATACACAGGTAAATACTAAATACTAAGTTATCGAACAAGTTAATTCCAAAAATGTGTACTTGGTTTTAGTCTAGCTACATCAGCAAAAATGTAATTCAATGTTTAACATATTAATTTCAAAGGTATACCAGTGTTCTTACTAAAATGACACCAACATTAAAATTCTGATTCTATTTTCCCCTAGAACTTTTATTGTCACACATTGCACTTACTTGCCTAAACTGTATTTCTGCGTTTTCATCTTTATTCTTATCTGGGTGTAAAATTAGAGAAAGCTTTCGATATGCTTTCCGAATGTCTGCAGATGAAGCATCCTGAAAGAAAGGAAAACAAAGCAAATTGTCAGAAACTGATTCCCTGAAGTTTTTTTAGGATCTGAAGATAGCCAACCAAGTGTAGGAACTAAGGCAATGTAATTTGAGACATCTAACAACCAAACCTGCAACCAGCCCAGCCTAAATCATATAACAGCCATTCAGTCCAATTCATCTTTCATCTTAACTCCCTTCATTACCATACATCCATTACAATGACATTTGCCAATACTTCCAAACACTTTCTTGCTTAAAATCTAACCAGGGCACCTTCTGCACCATTTAAAAGTTCAAATGAAAACTGAAAATTATTGCATCTGCATATCTTCAAGACAGACATAATTTCAGCAAATTATCATGCTCAATTTCCCAAACTCAGGATTTGCTAGGAACTCTTCCCTTATTAATATTTACATGCAATTCACTCCTAATAGGACTTCTATTCAACTTCAGCATCACCATGACTAAAGAATTGTATTTTTCTAAAGTAGCTTCAAATTGCAGTCTTAGAGCTATACTGTAGCACTGACATCAATCTATACTTTAACCATTATAAGAATTGCACACATTTTGGAAGAAAAAATAAAACTCAAACCACAAAATTAAGTACTAACTTAGCTGCACAAATGTAAATTTCTGAATTAATGAGTGCTATTTAGTACACGCCATAAAGATATCCAGAAATGAAGACATCAATAGTTGTATTCTACATTACATAGGCGTTACCTTAATCAGAAGATCAAAAAGCATACCATTTAAACAGAACTACTTGCATTCTATTGCTAACATGTCCAAGGCAACATTTTAGAAATCAACTGTTTATCTGACAATTTTTATTTCTTGATTTTATATATATTGTTCCTAAGTATATTCTCTCTCTCAAAACTGCAGTGTAAATAAAGATTAAAAAACCACAAAAACCCAGATCTGAATTAGCTGTGGAACAGAGTGAAATAAGATAATAATTAATGCAATACTGTAATTAGTCTGTCAGGCTTTTTATTACAAATCATTATTTTCATTTTAAAATTTTCAGTTTTGTAACATAAGGCTATTAAAATGCCGTACACAAGTTTGGGCCCAGAGTGAATAACAGAAAAAGACTGAACAAGGGGAAGGAGAAAAGCCGGGGAAAATGCAGAAATCAAGAAAATTCAGCATTGAAACTATATTTTAAGGAAGTTGGTATTTTCCCCGAATACAAGACCAAAGTTTCTATAGTTTCTTATCTGTCAAAGGAAGATGTTTTTACTACTAAAAGGAAGATTTCTCCTGAAAAAAACCCATGTGCATTTTTTAATTTTTCCATTTTCAACAGCTACTTATAAGGCATGTGCACACCAAAGCAGAGCTCCTCTGCTTCAACAGCAGTTTGCTTCCAGCTTGATTACCGCCAATGAGTTGTTTCACATTGCCATTGTTTTACAGATTTATTTTTAACCCTCAGCTAAGCGGAAGGAAGAGACAGTGACAAAATATCTATTCTAAGCTCAAAGAAACATTAAATCCTTGAGACATACACTTAATAGAATTATACTAAATACATGTGAAAATGGGATATAAAAGTATCTTTTCAAAATCAGGGATTGAGACCATGATAACCTTGATAAATGAGTACCTCCAGATTTGTATTTTGGATAAACCACAATTTTTCTCTACCACACATTTAGATGTGTTTGGTGTTATTTTTGGAGCACCCATGATTAAAAACCTGACAAAAGCATATTAAAGAGTTGTTCTGCAGTATTCTTCCAATTACTTCAAACAAGAAACAAGCAAAAAATAGTCACAGTGCTTTTGACTATTGGAAGAACTGAAACTTTAGTTTTATTTGGGAGCAGCAGGATTATTTGTGTAAGAGATCAGGACAAAAGGTAGTTTATCTGTTTAATGCTTAAGCAAAGCAAAGGATCCCAAGACAACCCTGAAATAATAAAGTTGCTTAAATATTTATGTTGTTTCACCTTGAGAAGTTGAAATAAAAATGTATAAATTTACAACACCAGATTGTTCATCTTAGCTACCAGAAATAATGTAGAGATTGTTTTGTTTCCCCTCATCCACCAACCCAGTCAGCCACTTCATAAAAAACATGGATTTGTCTTCAAACAAAATATAATTATTTAAACACTACTATAGCAAATAAAAGACAGGAAATAGTTTACTGGCCATGGTTTTCGCTAAACCATGAAAGTGATCTTTATCAACATATAAGCTTATTGTAATTAAGCCTCTAAAAGGTTGAAGAGGGTTTTATAATATCAACAAATAATTAAACAATGGAATATTACTGTCAATTATTTCATTACAACTGGCACATATCAATTTCTAAAGCAATAAATCTGCCTGTTAACCAGTTCTCCACAATACCACCAAAGGCAACATGGGGGAACATTTTATGTTCCAAGCATTTTGCCAATTAATGCTACCTATGGGTAATGTAAGGCATCTTCAGGCAAGGTTCCAGATCCTCTAGGACCTGCCCTGAAGAAAAGCCATTGGTTTCTGAGAAAAGACTCTCATCTCTACAGAACTTCCTACCAGTGTATGCTCTCAATAAGCTATAAAGAATGATTATTTTACAAGCAATAAAGAAAAACCTCCTGCATGAAAGTCAGCTGTTCTAAAATACTTGACTGCTGGCCACCTTCAGTAACATTTCCATATAAAAGTAAAGGCTAAACACAGAGTTAAGAGTAGGTATTTTCTGCAGACTAAGACATTATTTTACATATGACAGCAGAAGTTCAAAGACTAGAGAAAACCATGACCACATTAAGGCTTTGTTTAAAGAAACAACATGTTGGATCACTTTGTTTACAATTTAGAAATCTCAATCTCTATTACATCTAAGGAGCGAAAAATAAAACCTGTATCGGTATCTCAGTTAATAGCAGAAGGAGCTGGTAATGTTACAGACAGCAAGTGCATTCACTGATTTCTCCAACATTGCTTCAGGTGGCAGGTCTTCCCATCAATTACAGCAAATGAGCCTGCCACACTGTCACCCTCGTGTGGATACAAACATCACGAGCATCACGCTGTTTCCTGATAACCATCCTTTCAAAGCAGTATTGTCCCATCATACTTCCAAGGTTGAACATCTCTTGTGCTAAAATTAGTTTTCAGAAATATAAAACATTGCAAGTCTATACTTAGGTAGGCCACAGCCTGGCTTCTTATGCATGCAAATATGCAAGTGTTCATTTTTTAATTCCCAACACTTCACTGAACAGAGTGCCCATGTGTCTAGTCCCATAACCTCTAGGCAGAAGTTAACAGTTCTATCTTGTACATTTTTTTTTATAATCACTTGTATTTCAAACAAGTATTTTAGCATAGAAACAACATTAGTGTTTGAAGGAATCAACAGAATGTCAAAAGTTTCTTAAAGTTCTCTGTTGGACTTTTACATTTTTGTTTAAAGGGCAACATGTCAGACTCAAAGGGTGGAATAAAAGAGGAAACATTCTTCTCCCTATTTATGATATACTTTTGGCAGCTTGTTGAATTCTGACAATGAAAAACACATTACCAAATTTTATTTTACTCAGCATTCATTTCCACATTCTCTAATATTACCAAGAAAAGTACTCTCATTATACTACAAATACAGAAGTAGGAACACTGAAGGGATTTTTTCACAACAAAAAGTAAATAAAAAATCTAAATGGACATTCGCCTTCCATTCTTTCAAAATTAAATTCCTGTTCAAATGTACAAAGCTTCAAATCAGGTCTCCTCCGTCTATACAAATTCAGACACAGAGTTCACATTCACACTTACAATAAATTGAACTGGTGTAGTACACAGTACAAGCATATTACTCCATTGGCTTCTATTCCTAATGTAACTACGATTACTAATGAAGCTAAAAAAAAAAAGCCTCATTGTGGTCCCAAGACAATTCTTGGTGAACACATAACATATCAGATATTGCCATAGGCAAACAGTGATTAGGTCAAGGGGAAAAAATAATCAATGTCTACATAGTTTTCACTTACCAACATACACAATTCAAAACCTAAATTGTTCCCTTGAGTGCAATGCAGTTACACAACAAGACTTAGTTACTTACAATTTAGCAACTGCTTCTAACACAGTAAATGTGCTCAATTTATCTTGGGTTTTAAATATGCCTGCCAACGTCTTCAAATAGGTGGCAGTATCTTTATTAGCAATGGAAGCAACTATGCAGACAGAAATCACGTTTCCATTCACTTGCAGTTTGTCCAGTCACTAGTTAATGGGTGAAAGGAAAATGACATCAGTATATCTCTTTCACTGCAATGCTGCTGAATGACTGTGTAGAATTTTCCACAGCCATGTTACTGAAGCTATATGGCAAAAAGTGGCAATTGTATAGAGCACCAGCTGACTGTATTTCAAGTCTGAACTTGTAAGTAACCTCAGTGCGGGCAAGCTTTCATGAGGCCTTTCTTAGTCTTCCAAAACTATAAATCAAAATTATGAAACTTTTGTATTTGGATTTTTTTTTTTTTTTTTAATTCTAGAGCAATTCAGATGCATGTGGTTTCTTCAATCAAAATATTTAGTTCAGTACTTCTGTGTAGATGAAGGGGTATAAGTCACTACTATCCTTCTGGTGAGCATCAGGCATACAAGCTGAAGCGGAACGGTACAGACAAAGAAACAAAGTAAGCTTTGTAAATTCACAATCACTTGTTTTTCTACTGTGATTTGAAACTGCAGGATGTACAGGCTGTCCCACAAAATTCACTAACAAGCAGGCGCAGGTAACTGGACAGAAGCTACCACTATCTATTAAACACTGTATCAACACTGCTACTTTCCATTTGTTTGTCTTCATGTGAAGTTCACAGAAAACTAATATCCCTAAGTGTCAGAGAACAAACAAATGTTACTGTAGGTCAACAATTAAATATCCACTGTCCTCATTCCCTAAGCAGCACCAAGGAACTCAGGGTGATCCCCTCCTTACCATATGGGGACAGAACAGCGACTGCTGTTACTCAAAAGCCCCTCTCTAGGTAACTCTTAGGACAGAAACCACATAGCTGTGGTCCTTCTTCCCTATTCTTTACCCCCTTTTTGGTTTAGCACAGGCTGACACAGACCCCCTCAATACTACTCCCAGCTTTACTTCACACATATTCAATTCAACTTGGTCGTAATTTAAGCTCTCATGACCAGATTAGTTCCAAGAAGTACACCTGAATTTGCCAAGTCTGCATGTGGAAAAACATTTATGAGGGAAATAGAATCTTGTAGAAAATTCCAGAGGTGGGAAGGACCTGCTGGCAAACCTGAAGAGTATAATTCTAGGGAAGGAAAACAAGAGTCTCCCAGAAGACCAAGCATTATCTGTGAACTTTCATGGTTAATAGATACCAGCTGAGTTTTGGCTTAAATTTCTTGCTGCATAACCTTTGTTCAATTACCCTTTATTTTTCCTGAACTTCTTTCTACGACACTCATCTTTTCCAAGGATGTAAAATGAGTTAAACTCAAATTTGCTGCTTGTCTACAGATGAATGCTCTGAGCATATGCAGGCAGGAGGAGAGATCTGCTCTGCTGCAAATCCAGCCATGTGTCTCAAAACATTCCGTTGATTTAAACTGAATAACAGCACAGCAGGGAAATACACAGGAACTAAAAATAATGCTAAAAAGGTGTTTTAATGCTTTTTTATGCTGCTAAGTTTTAAAGCAATTCATGAAATGAAAATGAATACAAACCAGCACAATGTATTCCTGTAAGCTTCTGATAACTGGCACAATCCCTTCACCGGCATGTTTGTTTCCAGGGGAGTGTGTCAAATGACAGAAGACTCTGTTTTCAGCCTAGCATGTCAAATGAATGAAAATTCTGCTGCCTCATGCTTGAGAAACCAAAAAAAGTGTTCTCCTCAGCATATGTGCACAATTATATGGCCATAGGTTTTCTTGACCAATTTGAGCAACAGTATTTATACGTAGCTTTTTCTTCCTTGAAACTATTTCACCTTTTACATTTTGTCAGAAACTGATTACTTAGAAAAAATTAGATTGTCCAAGAGAACACTGTCACGTACAACCACAAGTTATATTTTAAGATAAACTTTGTCATCAACTCTCAACATTTTTAGAATTACTCTTCAAATTCACAGTGGATGGAGGCTATAAAACAACAACTGAGGACATTACTCAAGCCAATATTGACTAATTAAAAATTCTGCCTATTGCTATATTCTATTTCCATTTAGTTCTCTATTCTGATAGTTCAAAAGAAAAGAATTGGTAGATACTCTTTACCTACTTCACATGCTTTTCCACAAACAATATTTCATATTTATTTTTATTCTATTTGGTATATTACGTTTATTCTTTACATAGTTACATGTGTTACATATTTTAATAATATAGATAGTGGCTTATATTTATATATACCTGTGTGCATATACCTTATAGGCTAAAGAAAGTTGTTTCTAGTGAGTTCTCTTAAAAATCTGCCTATTACATCTGAAATTTCCAGTCTACAGCTCTCACATAAAAACATTATCTACAAAATTCTTGATCCTGCAACATATTCACAGGAACTTAATTGCTACAAAGAAAGACTACTACTTTTGCAGTCCAGGTTGGCAGGGAAAATAAAATGTGGTGTCTGTCTCCTGTAGTGCATCTCTTGCTCAAGGCCTTTGCTCTCAGATAGGACAGCCCCTTGATCGACAAGAAGTGTCCCAAGAACAGCTGTATGCAGCCCACATTCACCACTGTGGAGCATAAGGCAGCAAAGATTTTGGGGTGTTGGATCTGACAACTTCCAACCCTTCCCACGACGTAATGCCAAAAATATGCTGCTATTTGATTGTTTATATAGTTTTCTTACTACATTTCTGCTTCAGAATGTTTCCAACTTCTCTTCTTGGGGTAGCGAATTCAATTAGAAAATCAGCAAGGCTACATCCATACCAGACGTCCACCTCTTCCTCACTTTGCTATTCCTGTTCTCATTACACCCTTCCACCAGAACTGGCGTTAATGACCCATACACTCTGACATACCTAAACTTCTCAAAAAACTGCTTCCCTGAGCTCAGTTCAAGTGTAATGTTTTGAAGAGAGATTTCTAACAACCACAGACCTAGGTCTTAACAAAATAATAAATAATAAATAACCCCATCCCCCCAAATTGCTTGAGCTACTAATTACTGAATTCCTGTGTCACCTAAACAGTTACTGTCACTTCTGTGACTACAACTTCAATTGCTAAAACTTTTAATATTTTTGAAAGGTGTTTATTATCCTCCCTTCTGATGTCCAAAAAATACAGAAAGGGCATTTGAGAGACAGGATATAGGAGGTATGACTGAAAACATTATAAAACCACACAAGAAGCCAACAGAGCATAACTACCTTCAACGCAGAAGTTTTCAAAAATCCACCCATTATCTTACGCATCAACAACATTTACAAGGTGAATAATCCCTACAGGCACTAATTTCCAGAATAAACATTAACTATTTATTAGCAACTTCCTCAGCCCTATCAGCAGTGAAGGATAGTTCATTTATATGTCCATACACCCAGACACATCCATCATATATGTTTTCACATATACATACACTAGTTTAAAAACAGGTGTAAACAACCTTACCTCCCTAGCAGTCCTTAATGCTATAATAATGTTCTGACTTATATTTGTAATTGTTGGTCAACTTCATGAAATATTGTAAGAACACAGTTAAATGAGCTTGAAAAAATAATGTGACCATTTTTGGCTGGCGTTAGTAATGCTTTTAATGTACCATCTTTTCTTAAACAAATGACAAAACCATAGGTATCATAAAGCTTCTCTTGCAAGTGCAAAACAAAACGGAAAGAAAATAAATCATACCTTGAATAGCTAAAGGCTCTAACAGCCAAAAATGAAAAGGTGTATCAAGCAGGATTTTATGAAGTCTGTCCCAAGTCTACATGCAATATTTTAACCAGCAGGTGAATTACAGAATCATGAGTAATCAGGTAGTTAACACTAACCTAAAAACCCTATAAGCTGCAGTCAAAGAGAAGTAGAATTTTAAAAGATCTGGACAAAACAGAGAATTGCTGTAAAAAAACGACATTATTTCCTAAGTGAAAGACTAACGGTCTATATGTGGACAGAATTAATCAACTACAAAAACATAGGATAGAAAAAAGCAGTTAGGCAGAAATGATCAGTAAATCACAAGCTGAGCATAAGTCAGAGGCATGATGCTGCCTTTCTGTGCAGCACAGCACCGTGACACGAGCAGTATGGCAACAAGCAGCCATGCCATGTCACACAGCAATTTTAAGACCTCAGCAGATTGCTGCGTCCATTTCAAACAATACAATTAAAGACAGACAGGAAGATGTTCAGACGATAAACAAAAAATCTTACAAATAAGAGGTCTAGAAGAATAGAACAGTGACTTGTTCAGAGAAACCAAAACAACAAGAGTGACTTAAGCCTACAGAAAAGGCAGCTGACACTAGGAAATAACATCTTTAAATATGCAAAAGGTAGCTTTAAAGGAAAACTTGAATTATTGCTTTGTCTGATCTACCCAGGTCCAAGCACTATCAGCCAGCTGGCAGCACAGGAAGATTCAAATTTGGTACCAGGAAAACAACCTATAAGCCTCGCTAGCGTATCACTGGGACAGACTGCTGAAGTCTGCTTTACAAACAAGTGTTGCATACATTTATCAGGTATGACTTAGATTTAACCAGCTCTGTCACAGCAGGATACAGTAGGTCACTAACAGTCTTATATTTTAGAATGTAAATATCCTTTTGAGGACCAATTTAATAATTACCCTGAAAATATTCCAACTGCATTTACTGCATCTGTTTATGTAGTTTAAAAGGTCTAGCTGAAAGACAGTATTCTTGTCACACTGAAGATGACAGATGTTCATGCTGGAAGAGTCCATGAGATTTTCACAAAACCTAAAACGGCTTCGAAAGGAGTGGCAAATATAAAGTGGGGGAAGGAAACACTTCTTTGCTATGAAGACCCATGGGACCCCACTCCATGACTTGCACCACTGGGCATTAGGCTTATTTTTCCTGTTACACAGCAGCTGCTCTGAACTAAGAAAGTCATCTTGTAGTAGATGATCAGGAGTAAGGCATCCATATAATTAGAGTTTAGAATACTTTTCCATCCGCTACCAGCTTTAACCTTGAAAGATGGTAACGCAGGACAGATATGATCAGCAAGGTTCCTTGACAGTGTCAGATGAAAATAAGGACTAAACTGAATAAGAAAAGCAAGCAGAAATTTCTACAAATACAAGTAAAACTTTTTTTTTTTAAATTAAACTATTCCTTTAAAAAAGTTCTGTATTTGGTTCATTATAAACACATCCTTAAATCCTGCAACAGAAACATATAAATAAGGATATGGTAAATCTGCTGTAGTAAACCACACCCATGCACAATAGGCATAATTTCTTCATTTAAGACAGAAAGCAGGAGCACCTCTCTCCAAATCTTTTATATATTATATATTAAATGAAAAATATATTAATATATTGTAAATATATATTTCATATTTGCTTCCACCCTCCTTTTCCTATAATATTACTGAAGGACTCATTTTCTAGAAGCAATGTTATGTTTCTGAGGTTAAGGACATTTAGAAATAGCTCTGTCCACTGAACTTGAGCTGTGAGATCCAGGTGTACCTGAGTCCACAATCTTTCAATTGTTTGTCCTTCTAGTGCCTGAAAGAAGATATTAAGCATTTACTGAGATCAAGAAGCTTTTCATCTCATTGCTATGAAATCCACATTGTTCAGTTTGGATAAATTCTTAACACCTTTTTCCAGAAAATAACCATAGTTAAATGAAAAAAAAAAAAAATCACCTTATGTGTGATGTGGTTATATTTTCCACGAACAAAACCACATTAGGGGAATGCCATCTCCTCCTACCACAAGGGGAAATTGTACCACTTTTTTATTTTTGGCATTTGAAACAGAAAATGTCTACAAATCCTGAGCTACAGGAACTTAAGAGTTGGACTTGATAATCCTTGAGGGTCCCTTCTGACTCAGAATATTCTGAGATCTTAGAAAACCATCAAATGTAAGCAGTTACAAGGTAAAATAATTTTTCTCTTTTTTTTAACTTCAAATCCAACTGATCAGAAGTGGCAAAATGTTGCATATTTTTAATCAAAGATGCTTCATTGCACTATTTTAAGCTAACTTTGAAATTATACAGGATACTAATACTTCCGAAAGCTCTAAAATACATTTACATACCAATATTAATTTACTCAAAATTTATTTCTGAGTACTTTTCACAAAAGCATTGCTTTAAATAACTAGGTTTATAAAGAACAATCAGCAGCATTTGTCAAATTCTTTCCTTCTTTATTCAGAATACTTTCTACTGAACTAGTTAGGATTTAGCCCTACGCATCATGTAGGAGAGTCATATAATGATCCCTTTATACTCATTAACTACCATTTTAATGAGCTATTACTACCTCGGGACTCAGAAGACCTCAGGGAGGTTGTAACATGCCACTACCTATATAGTAATTCACTGCTGAGTTAGTACATAGCCTCCTTGAAAGAATATAGGAATGCCCTCCATCACTCTCTTTGGTTCAGACGCCAGCATCAGCAAAATTTCTGCATGTAAGACACATCCCAGCCTAAAACTTAAAAAGCATCTCAGTTAAACTCCAGTAAGCCTAACAGATTACTATTACTATGGCCCAGCACGTTGCTAAACGTTAGCATACTCCTAATAAAATGAGATGAAAGCACAAGCGTTGTCTGATCAATTCAGCTCGCAGTTTGATGGCATAAAATACTGCAAATCTGATCAAGGGTCAGTGTAGGAGGCAGGGCACGCTATCATCCCAAAAGGCTCTTGGCAAAATCTGCCAGAATCTGTACGACTCATAAATTAGGTAGTTGATGTCCAAAGGTACACGGATAAAAAAACCAAGTTTAGCATTAGGATTATCAAATCAATTAAAATTCACACAGAAAACAAAGTTATAATCAACTAAAGCCTAAATAATATTAAAATTAAAAATTTGTGGACATATTTTAGAAGCCACATATATGCAATGACTTACGGTGGAACGGACTTGAAGACAGCCTTTGCCATTCAGTAGCAATTTTGTAAGGAAAACTGGTATTATGGTCTCTAAAAACGCTTATCTGACACTATTTCTGGTGAGAACGAGCCAAATAATCCTTAAGGAAGATAGTTACCTCTCAAGATTTATGGCAGCTGTGGGCAGATACTGTTACACACAGTGGCAACACTGTTCCCTGAATTGCCCTCTGTTTTTCAAATCAAAATGTTTTAACTGAACCACGCAGGCCCAAGCAAGGGGCAGAAAGATCACTTCCCTGCTTTTCGTAAAGCCACTCCCTGCAAGCAATTACTGTTCTTCCAGTACTTTAGAGGCACCTCTTGCATCAGGGAAGGAGGGGAGTAATTCATGCTGCTCCATAAACTGCCTCTTCTCCTGGCTTGCAAGAGCTGGAAGAGCAGAAGACAGACTCTACCCAAACTGCCTCACAACAGGGCATTCTGCTACAGAAGCAGCATAGGTACCACACAGAATCCTGGCAGATGTGGGATTTGCTGAGCTTTTACTCTCCCAGGAGTACCCACGGGAAGGCTGGAGCTGAACCAGACATTCCGAAACAGAGACAAGTCTAGAAGAGACAGAGCACAGGTCTGCTTAAGGAAGAGAAGCAGAGAAGATGAGTGTGAAAGAAAACACTTCTGATCTACTTCCAAGCGTTCTTCAGTTAGGTGAGCGCAACACCCAACAATCACATCACTACAAAAGGCAGTGGGTATCAACCACATGTATGTGCCTGCTTCTCTCCTTATACATAACAATAACTCAGCAAGAACAAGCCCTTTTTGTTGGTAGGCTATTAGATAGCCCATCACCACCATCAAAACACTGAAAAAGGCATAGTAATAACCCTTACCCAAAACACCCCCAGAAGTCATGACTGAAACTGGCAAATGCTCCCTGCTCCTGCGAGAAAAAGAAATACAGGGGCAAATTTAAGGCCAGTTTTTCAGCCACTGATATTAAAAGCATTTGTATCGATATATTTGCCTCCCATCATGTGTCATCCACCCACAGAAACCTGTCCTCAAGTCATAAAAGCAGAGTCGAAACTGAACTACTAAAGAAATCTCTTGCTTCCTCCATCTCCATTTTCACTTCTTCACCATCATAAGCAGAAATAACAGATAAGAGGAATTTTCTTCTGACACCTGTATTTCAAGGATAGCACCTCAGTCTAGAAGGATTACAGAGCAGAAAGAAGAGCAATAGCCAACTGCAGGAACTACAAAGTTGGGTGACCAGAGCTGGTAGCAAGACAAACACTGCAAAAGGCAAAAAAAAAAAACCAGAAAAAAGAGGAAAAGCATGCCTTTTTCTATGCCTGTGGAAAAGAAGAATCAGCAGATGAATGAGCAGCAATAAAAACTTGGCACAGGTTACATCCCATTAACTGTGCTACCAGAAATCTGTTTCAACCAACTGACTGCAGAAGATAGCGGCTACTACCAATTCATTACTTGCCTCTCAACATGGGATTACAGGATTATCAGCATCAAAGATAACAGTGAAAGTTGGGAGATAAAACTGTGGTCCTACTGCCTCAAGTAGAAGCACTGGCAAAAGTAGAATATTTCAAATGCGTAAGATAAGATTTAAACGAAGCAAGGATAAATCCTAACACAGGTTCTCATCCAAGTTTTCAAGTTACGAGGTCAAGACTAAAAGAAAAATCAACATACAAGCAAAAAAATAATTAGTAGGTAACTTTACACTCAAATGGAGATTAAAGGACTGAGACTGCAAGTCCACAAGCTACTACATGGAAATAAGCATTCTGTTACTGACAATCCTGTAAGTAGCAATAATATGCCAAAACTGCATTTTCCTCTGTGTCATAATCCCAGCCATGTAATCTAATCCATGGCGAGCTTGTTCCCATCAGATGCAATTTCTTCTTCTCATAACTTGTCTTTTTTGGAAGGAAGAAAACCCAAACACAAAACAGTGGTGGCAGAAATACTGCAAAACTAGTTCTGAAAAAAATCAGTCACAGTAAGTACCACTGGACAACATAACAGAAACATTTACTTCAGGGAGGAAAAACTAGGAAACAAGAAGAAAGTACTAAAAGTATTCTCTTTCCTCATCTAGCTCCCTTCTTCCAGTTAGTACCACACAAACCCTGAGCCAACTTTAAGCAGATGCCAGCAGTGGAAGCTGTATACCCTGTGGCAATGTCAACAAAGAGCAAACAGACCTAAAGGATAATAATATTTGGTTAAGTTCTAATTTTGTTCTTTGAATCAAAAGAAAGGGTGAAACTGTTTATGTAGCAAAAGAAGGTATGGTTAAAAAATAATGCGATTGCCAAAAGATAAGAGTTTAATTTGAATTTAATTCCATCTAAAATGTATATTTACAGTTTAAAAATTAGGAGATAACAGAAATACAATAAAGATAATACATGCTACAAATAATAATGAGTATTCTGAACAGGTAAAGGGGATTTGGGAAGAACTCAGTGATTCCCTGAAAAGGAACTACAATCTGTCGTCGCTACTCCTGCCACTCTGTCTTTATGTAACACACAGAAGATGACTGCTTACCCAGTGAGCAGCTATTCAGGATTTTTCTCCACGCATTTATTCATGTGTGGCCTCATCTGCTCGTAGCTGCATGCTGTTCAAACACGTTTGGAAGCCGCGGTTATTTGTTTTGAAGCCCATCACGATGGCATCAGAGTTCATCAATATTATTCACCATTGTAGTATCTTAAGAGACAAGCAGACATTACTTGCCTTTTTTAATATATTGTAAAATGAAGCACAGATTAAGGTAAAATCCTCAGTAATTTCAGGTGCTAATTTTATCTCAGATATTATTTTTCCAAGTGCTCAGTATCAAACAACATTTCATACATTCAGGGCACAGACTTTAATCGACTTCAGCTGCAGCTGCAAACCCTCAGCATTTCTGCATATAAGCCCCTAGTATCTCAAATTATGCAACCAGAATTGCAGAGCACTCAAATCAATTAGTCACCACTTGGGAAAAGTTTCGTTTAAACGACTTGCTGAGCATCACATAGGAATTCTGTGGCAGAGAGAGGAACAGAATTCAATCCTCAAGGGCACTTTTCGTCTGACTAGCTTACCCATGAAACCATTTCCCCCCCGCCCCCCGCAATCTTCTCCCTCACTCTCTACATACCCTCAACATCTACAGGTTAAACAGTTTTTACAGACAACAGTCTCTTTCAATACATAAGCCTGAAGCTGCACTGGGGCCAGATCTCTCCCTGAGCCTGAATAAGTAAAGACCCTGTAGAATATAATGTAGTGAATTAAAAATCATCACAATGAACAAGCACAAAGAAACCAAATTAAGATTTGAGACGTTCTGAAAACTGACACTCCCTAATTTTAGAGTATGCAGTCCCAGAAATTTGTTACAAGTCTTTTAAAAGTGATATTAAGGTACATGGTTGCTGTACAAAAAGACAGAGAAACAAGCAGATTCGGAAAGGAAAAAAAAATTTGCATAAACAATGCAGACCTGCTTAATAATACTAACTCACAAGCAGTGTTTTTTCCCCTCCCTTTAAATAAACCCCAGCTCTCTGAAGCATCATTTTGATTCTAACAGGCTCCACTAAATTGCAGAATGATCTGGCTAGTTAACAACTCGCCCATTTCAAATTACAGATCTTAACACAGATAGAACATAAAATGGATTTTTCCTTTAAAGTGTAAAATTTCTTGAAGATATGCAGTAGTACTGGAGTCTGCACAGAACTAAAAACCAGCATATGCCATATCATTGTAGAAGGGCTTGGAGAAATCAGCAAAGCAAGTGCATCAATTAGGAAGTGAAAGGAGACTGCATGTATTTGAAGCAGATGAGCCTGGGTGTAGACGGACAGGTCTGAAACACACAGTGTCCAGGCAACTGATGATTCTCTTGCAGGAAAGTGTACTTTTTGTCTCGAAAGACCCAGAAATATTTACCAAGCACTTTCTTCAAGGCTTATGTATTTTTATCACCTAAGACAAAGCAGTCCAATACCCAACACCTTGCAAAATCTCTCAAGTATAATGAAAAGTAATGAGATTCTAAAAACAATGGCAGCCACATGAGAAACTGGTAAAGAGTTTTAATTACTAATTCTCTTATGGTACAACAAAGTTCTTCCTTAATAATTCTGCAGAACTTCCCTACAAGAGAGGGTAGTCCAGAAAAACAAATGGAGATGTCTCCTTTTAGATCACAAATAACTGCAACTATTTTTAAATCAAATGACCTAGAATCTTACTGAAATATAATTTGTGAGGCACCTTTTCAGAAGTTTCAAATAATCCAGAACTCTTTTACTTATGTGAATGGCATTGATAGCATTTATCAATACAAGACATACTTGCAATACTTTAGTATCAATTCTATCTCAATTTATCACATTAAATGTAAAACATTTGACTAAGAATTGAAAAGCCTTAGATACCCTGGAAGACAAATTCCAACAAGCTGAATAAACATGAGTAATCCAAGCCTTTTTTCAAAAAAACCCCAAGATTCCAAGTATTGTAGTAATATTTTTGAAACAGTATTTCATGTATTTTATATTTGATGTAGTTTTCCTGCACTATATAAAAGAGTAACTTAAAATATAGAACCATACTATTCCCACATGGGACAATCAAAATCTGCATGCAATTAAACCAATATTGTTTTAATACTGAAATTCCAACTACACACATTTCCAGGAATCCTAGGACTTATGCATATACTTACATGGGAGTCAAATATGAGTACTGCCTAAATACTGGTGGAATAATGCTCTCAAATGGGCAGATATGCCAAACTTTTATTTGATAATATTTACAGGTCTACAGTCAGACTCATATCTATGAACTGAAAAATTACAGGCAAAACTTTTGCTTTCTTTACCAAATGAGTCTGTAGAAATATTTAACTGGGTCTGACACATAAATATCAAATAAGGGCAAACAAACAAAAAATTTGCTGCTACCACATGAATAATTTGCAACACAATTAAGTTCAAATTCTCAAAAGCTCTCTTAAGGCAAAATAAAACAAAACCATGAAGAATTAATTCTATGAGCAATTTTAAGTTTTTCATATTTATTCTGCTCTCACTAAACGCTACAAAAAATCGTAATCATTACACAGATTTCTATGACCAGTTTTATCAGCTTTTTCTATTATACTACAATTATAACAAGGTAAAACAGAATTGTTTAGAAGGTCTCTTAATTGAAGGGAAACTTCTGATTAGTTTTAGTAATTCAGCAGTTTTAAATACTGAATTTCCTCTATCCCTGTTAACAAGCAAGCAAATGTGAAAAATCACAATAGTCTTCAGTTCTGGTAAGGCATATTTATTTATCAATTACTAACTAAAGTATTGCCTACATATAGGGAATTAATTCTTTGTTCAAAATACACATCAGAGTAAACACACAAATATTCAAGGAAATCAACCCCATATATTAGTGGCTAATTTGTTCAATTTTATGCCTTTTCCAAGAACTGACTTATTCCTTCTGCCCACACAGGAAGTAAACATTTGGGATTTGCTCAGCAGTCAAGGATAAATAAAAATGCCATCAACAAACCTCAAAGTTTTAATGATAAAGTTAATATAAAGATATAAGTAAGAGACAGTTTCAGGGCAAAAATTATCCCAAGTGTTAGCACAGTAAAAGGAAAAGGCCAGAGGATTTTTAAAAGATCAATATGAATTTGCTGACTTTCACAGAGATAAAACCTAGAAATTGAGACCTTTACTATTATCTGCAACTGTTTACCAGATAAGGAGAAATAAAAGTAACACATTGCTTCTGGGGAATTGCTATGACTTCACTGATTAATATAGAAACTATTTAGCACAAACTAGTTACCCTCCAGGAAGCATGGGAGTTGCATTATACTCACAGCCTTTTTTCCCCCTTTTATAAAATGTGATTTTTTGCACACAATATTTAACAATTATATACAGTCATATCACATGCACCCTTGAATAAGTTGCCTATCAGCTAGATAAATTTATCACTAGGATGAAAAAAACCCAAACAAACTAGATTATTTTTAAAATTACATTTACTAAAATTCTTAACAATCACCTTGAAAAATAAATTTTATTTTGCACAAATACATGTATTCTTCCCATATCTAATTTTTGGCATTTATGCTGTTCATCCTGGAAAGCAAAACACAGCAAAATTAACACTAACTTCTTAAAACAAACTAATTTCACGTTCCAAATGCTGTCATAATTTTCCTGTATTTTTCAGATTTCAGATTCCCCTAAATTGAACAGTAGCAGCTGGAAAAGCTTGCACTACCTTATCATAAAATTGTATTGCGTCACAGTAGCTAAGATATTCCAATGACATTAAATAAATGCAGCCATACCACGTAATGAAGTTAAATTTCATTGTTTTCTAACAAATCTTACTGAAAACAGCATTGACAAGAAACCCATTCCAATACCGTTTTACGCCACACAGTGAACTAATGCCATAGATGAAATGCTATGGTACCACACGGGCATTTCCAGCAAATGAGTCTCCACTGACTAAAACCATAATTCTAAATACTTCACTATCTTCGACTCCATCTTCTAACCTTTTTTTCATACCACTAGGCAGAATTTGTATTTGATACTTATTTGATAAGATAAACTTAGATTTTGCCCAATAAATATATCTGGCTGCCATTACATTAAACCAGCACAGCTATCCATCAATTCAAATTGCTAATACTAATATGAGGAATAATACTAATTACAAGGAATAATGTGCTTAAATGATTTATAAAAATAAGAATGGCATCTGAAACCAAAATAAATATTTGATAACTCTGGCAAATTTTCACTTATTTTCAACTGTGAGTTTATATAGTACTATTATACAACTAGAATAATGCTGATAATTAAAATATTCAATAAATATGAAAATTTAGAGTTTGCTTTTAGACATTTTCTGAAATTAGTAACAGGCTGCACACACAGAAAACAAAACAAATCAAGTTCTTTCTTTAGTATCCAATCAAAAATATAACTGCAAAATATTAGCTATGTGTATTTTAACAAGTTCAATCAAGTTGCTTGCTATCATCTGCATGGATGTTTTTGATACTCATTCAAAATCACTTACATGTCAAAGACACTGCATGAAATTGAAACCTTTACTAATGCCAAGGTTTGACCCAGGATCCAAAATAAATCTGCATGTACAGACCCTTGTACCTACACAAAGCACCAATTACTTCAAATAAGGTTTTGTCTGTGCACTAGAGTCCACCCATGTGGAGCCAATTACTACAGCAGGGCCATTATATGGTTCATTTCCCCATACCAGCTTGGCAAGAGGTGTACATGGGTGTAGGAAGTGCAAAAGAACCTTCACTAATAAAGTGCCTCGAACACACATCCGTGCATTGTAATATTTAATGCTACAACAAACACTTCTTCAATGGGACTAGACCATGCAAAACAGTAAATATTGCAGGGCAGTTTCCAGTCTGAACAGTATTTTTCAAGTTTTCCTTTTGGCCACCAGTGAAATCCAACCATCTTTTTTTATAAAAGCTTGAATCATTATGTTGATCCTTAATCTACATTACGCATTTCTAGCAATACCTGAGAATTCCTAAGAATGTTGAGGGGTGGCAGGATTTGAACAGGTGTGAGGAAAATGTCAGAATTGCATGTTCTTCAAGAAGTATGTTTATAATAGCAGAAACACTAATATTACTTATTGATTATGTCTAGTATCATTCCAGGTCTAAATAGGAAAGTTGTTGTTAGAAATAATTATTATAAATAGGAGGAAACCACTTGAGTATAAAAATCTCTCCCCCACTGAAAGTACTGAAGCTCCATCTACTGTCATTTGTGGTATATGTAATATCACCTAGAAATGTGAACAATATTAAATGTCAGAGGCTTCCTTTGTACCTCCTCTTTTGTTATTCATAATGGGTTCTTGCCCTGAACCTTTGCCCAGCAACACTAGCTCCTTCACTGCCATCAAGTGGTAAGAAACCCAAACTGAATTTAAAAATGTAAAATCTCAATCATCAGATTAAATGATCAGTATGGCAGAGAGATAACTATAATTACTGAATCTGAAAATCTTTATAGTTCTTTTCATTGAAGTTCTGGTATATCTACTCCAGAGCACTACAGTGCTTCACACAATAAATTCAACAATGGTTTCAAATCTTTTTTTGTAAGCTTAATTTTTACTTCAAATTTAACAGAATAAAAATCACATCCATATTTCCCAACACTGGATTTAGATTTAGAAAAAGAAAGGCATCACAATAAAAGAATTTTTAAGGAATAATAATATAAGTAATGCTTAACACTTTAAACATATTTAATTTGGCAATTAGGAGGAATTTCATAACATAATTAGAAGGAACAGCACAAACATCTCCTCAGATGCTGTGTTGCCTATTGGCAGTATCTCAAAAGAAAGGGCGAAACAGCAGCTCATCTCTCCAGCAGTGTCTAATGCAGCAAATATGCAGCTATGTCAGTCTCTTTGTGCTCCACAGCTGTAATCAACTGTGGACATTTGTTATGTCAGGAGAAGTCATACTGCTCTACGAACACAAGTGACCTACTGGGAAACAAGCACACAACACACCAAAAAACTGGGAGGGTTTGTCCAGATCAAATAAATAGGGAAAATAACTAACAAAGTAACAGCAGAATGGAGCCAGGCCGCAAGACCTCGATTATTTCAATTTCAACCCTTCAGTGACTTATGGTACAACTACTCCCATGGTTGCCCATCACTCCCCCACACACAGTGCTCTGAGTTGCAGAAATCCCACAAGGTCTCCGCCATGACCAGGAATACCACTAAAATAAACCTCCTAGCACATATCCAGTGTCACTGCACTGAGAGCTTCTATGTGCTCCTGCATGCACACAATCTTATTTCAGTGTGCCTTCTTTTCAGCAGTTATTTCAACTAAGTATTTTGGCCATGGCAGAAGATAAAGAACAAAGACTTCTTGATGTTGTCCTGTTAGACAGAACAGTGATCAGCACATGCAGTGGAGCTTAGGAATTCAACTTCTGTTACAAAAATTTAAAAACAGAAAAAGGAATAGTTATTAATTAAAATGAACAGGAAAAAAACCCAACAGTTTCAATAGCAGAGATATTCTATGCCTTATCATTATTCACTGATAAAGAAAGAACTATTAATCTATTTCTATTAAATCCTCTGTCCACCAGTCCACAGATTGAATCTCATCTGTGTAAGTACTGGGTGGCTGCTTACCTACTTCTAACCGAGCAGGGCCAGCTCTGCTGAAAAGAAGGCTCACACAAAGCAGTCTGCTAAAACTTTACCATTGGAGAAGCAACCTCCAGACAGCCAAACTTTCCAGCTGGAAGAGGTCAATCTGAAAAGATCTGACTTCTGTGTTTGCTTGTCCCTGGAACCCAGCCTGCTCATCCAAAGACACTCTGTTTTAGACCAGCAATTTTCAAACATGGTCGTAAAAAATCCTCCTTCAAAATTATTGATACAATACCTACATATTGAAATTTAGACTACATCAAGTATTTATCTGAGATTGACTTAAGAAAGTCACAAGCAATAAAAGTATATATTGGGAAACTTAGGACAATTATTTCTTCTACAATGTTGGGAAAGGAGAGACAGAAGTGATACTGACACAGAAGTAAAAATGGATCTTCAGAAATTATACTAATAAGACAAGACTAAAATCTGAACAGAAATCTGTGAACTAGCAAATATAAAAATCCAAATAAATAAAAATGCACCACCAACAATGGCAAAGTACATAAGGATTTTAAAAATGGCAAGATTAAAAGAAAGGGTATATACAGGGCAACTGTAATATGCAGCCTAAAGCCACATGCAGCTTTAATATCAAGGCAACACTAAGTGCCTGTTGCTTGGCAATTCATCTCCAGGTCCAACTGAAAAGCCAAAACTAATTTTAGTCAGTCATTTTAGTTACAGAAAGCATAGGGATTAGACAAAGAGGGTGTTCCTGAAGTAATTTAAATGTAAGTTAACCAGGGTGCATGCAACCACTTTAGCTCCCAAGCTGAAAGAACGGACTGAATTTATGATGAGCAGTGAAAGCCACAGTAAAATTTGATGTCGGCAGGAATACATTTAAAAACAAACCAACCAACCACACAATAAAGAGAAAAGATGACCTCAAAGATTAAGAGTGACAAACAGAAGACATTGAAGATTAAAAAGAAATAAAAAAACACCTTAGTTTTTCATCCCAAACATGATTACATGTGGTTCCAGCTGATTGCAGATCTCTCAGAAGAATTGAATACATTGATAAGAAAAAGTAACTGGAGAAAGGGTGCTTTCAAAGTTACAGATATCCCTGTAAAGTATCCCTGATTGATAACTCTAGTTCTTAATGAGAGGACAAAAAAAAAAAAAAAGCGAAAGAAGCTCAGAAGACAAAGTACAGAATAACTCAAGCAGAACAGAAAGGACTGTCAGACTGTTCATTCTTTCAGCCTCTAAAAATTAGAGCAGAAAAAACCCAAAAAACAACTAGAACAGAAGCCATGGAAAATGTTGTCAAAGAAGAGAGAATAATTATCAGCTCCAGAACTGCACTGCAAAAGGTTCCTAGGATGTACTTACAAAGCTGTAATACTACTCGAGCATCACAACCAGCACAGCACTTCTCAGCAGCGGCCACAAGGGACCTCGGACACCGCCCTCGTTAAAGAAACACTTGGTACTGGCTGGGTGAAAAACAAAGCTTTAGGCATACCAAAGAATAAGAAACCATTTACTTAACTGCCTCACTTCCCATCATTATTCTAGGATTGACAGTTTGAAGAAAGGGATTTCATTGGGTGGGGGGAGTGAAGATGCAAAAAAAAGAAAAAAACTAAAAAACACCATGAAGCCCAGCAATCTCACGGCAGTGAAAACTGTAAACCTGTTGCCAAATATCAGCCTAGAAAATGGAATCCTGATAGGAAGGTCTAAACAGATCTGCTATGAAATCTAGAGAGAAATGAAGAGACCGAAGGAAAAAAAAATATCAGTATAGATCATTTTGAGGATTTGTTTGCATCTTTTCTGGGTAAAGAATGTAACAAAGCTCAACTAAAACAAAACATGCAGGAAGTCTACAAGGAAACATCATCTTCCTTTTTAGGGCACACATGTTATCCTAGTGGTAACTAGAAGGAAACCTGTCTTTGCTCTTCTCTGTCAAGATGGGACTATCACTGGGATTCTAGAAGAAAGGCTGTGGCCTAGAAATTGAACTCATCCAAAACACTGTCTGAACCAAGCTTTGTCAGAAAACAGGCTAGGCTTTCATACTTTATCCAAATAAAACCACCATGGTCCAACTTAAACAGAAACCAAAGGACAGCACAATAAGCAAGATGCAATTTCAAAATGTCATAAAAAAATCAGCAATGAATCTCCTGAAGATCAGCTCCTTTCCTTGAGCTATAATAGAAACTTCAACACTCTTCCTGATGCTTGAAAAGAAACACAATTTTAGACCAATTATACTAAAGCACATGCAATAATTCTTGCTAAAATCAGCAATTCAGTATTTATCTTAAAAATTAAATACAGAAGACCTCCAACCTGTTAGGCAATCAGCAAGAGTGACCATAAGAAGCACGCTATTCCAAGCACATGCTGGCCCACTCTAGTCTTCCGCTTTCCTTCCTCTTGCATGTGTTGGGCCTCAGGAAAGTGCTATCCTGCACTGTGCATCAGCTTAACTAAGTGATAGATTTTACACTTGTATAGGTCATATAGAGTATTTTTTCATCTCTTGCAATGTTGTTTTTCCTTAACCAAGTCATTGCGAGACAGACCCTCGTGAAAACGAATCCTGTTTACAAAGGTGCCTACTGCCAGCGTATGAGTCTGTTACTACCAAAATTCAATAGGTACCAGAGCAAAAGCACTGGGCTGAGAGTCAGAAAAGCATTTTCTAGACTGAAAAATTATCTCAAATACACTTACCACAGCCTAGCACAGAAATTAATACCCCTTGTATTAATTCAGTCACACAAAAAAACCCCCACAACAGTTAAGCAAGGAGGGAGGGGAAAAAAATCTGTTAATTCCCACGTTTCACAACACACCGGATTTTTTCATGTTTTAGAGTATCTGAGAGATCAATGCTCTTCATGAAGCCTTAATTTTTCTTTTTACCACCACTTCAGGATTCATACCATCTCCTCTTTGACTGGCAATACTGGTTTCACTATATAACTGGATAAAAGACCAGATTTTTATCACGGCATTTTGTTATTTTACAGCTTTGTCAACTTATTCAATATTTCCTCTTTTTAGGCATTCTTACCTTCATGCCTGAATCCATTTATAGACTGGGAGGGAGGGGGAGGAGGGAACACTGAGTTTTTTTGTGTGTGAATCTTTTTATCCATCCATCCCTTGTCAGTGGAGAGTCCAAGAGGAACCTCTTGCTGAGAAAGCTACCCCTAACAAACAGTCAAAATAATCATCTTACCAAATTTTCCTATGAATCTCATACTCAAGTGAAGCATGGCAATGACTAAAAAATATGTACTCCCTTCAGGCTTGCAGTCAAACACTCTGAGTCTCCACAAGCAACCCTTGTGTAAGCTGGGGGCAGGGCAGGTGTTTGGTTTTATGATAACAGCAAGTTCTACACTTGCAGCTGGAATGGGAAATAGTTTGTATATTTGTCTTAGCTGAATTGCAAAATATTGAATACTTGATCAAGATACAATTCTATCTTGACTGAGAAATCAATTTCGGAAAGCAACCTAGTCCAGTACTTGTCTCTCCTGGCCATAGTATCAATCTGATCACGTCTAACCAGCTGTCATGTAAGGCTCTCATATCTCATGACAGCAGACAGGATAACCAATACCCTGATAATAATGGGATACCATTAATTCAATGACAGTGTCTTTGAGTTAATCTGTTAGAAAAGACCACAGAAGCTACAGGAATGCATCTCACATATTCCAGAAATGAAGAAACTCACATTTTATAGCCTTCTCCTTCCTTTAGCTCAGAAATTTAAGAAGATATGCCACGGTTAACAATTGTCTAAATACCAGTCATATTTTCTTTTACAAAAAAAAAAAAAATTGTGCTAAAAAGCTGAACTTTGAGGAAGTCAAACACACAGAAGAAAAATGAAAGAATGTTTCTTAGAAAGAAAATATGGATACCCATAGTCAATGTTAAGCAGTGTTTATTTTCACAAATACATTTATAAGGGAAGTCAACATTCTGCAATGCAAAATAGCAACTTATGCAAGAGCGCTTTTTAAATGTAAGGTGTCCCAATTTACTTTTTAGACTTCGGGTATTACAAAATGAATGCCAAGAAATGTTTTGTACTGAAAACTTTTAAACAGCATGATTTAAAATAGGAAGTATAATATCAAGAATAAAGTTCTTTATTATTAGGGCATGATTATTAATTCGTGTTTTTCCCCAACTCTATCCATTTTTATTAGAGAATGTAATATCACCTAAACATTTTGGATTTAAATACAGCCCACTCAAACATACATCTTCAAAGACTGAGAGAATTAAATATTAGTCTTACCTAAAAACCAAAATAAAGCTAACTATATATTGCAATTTGCTGTCACACTAAGACAAACTGCAGCCTTTAAGGGACAATCCCAGGTCCAACTGTTAATGGAACTCGAAACAGGAAGTATTTACCACCAACACCTCTGCCATAAAACTCTCCATCTGAACTCTGCACCCAGTACATTGTACCTACAAAACTACTGTTCCCAGAAAACAGTCTGATTTCATCTTTCACTACTCCACACTTTTTTCTAGATACTGCTTCTTTCTGCTCTCAAACTTGACTTCTCAATGTATCACTTCAGATATGCAGATGCTAGCAAAGAGCACAGTCTACCCTAAGTTCTCATCTCTTGATCATAGTTAAGGTGCATGCACAGCATGGAAGCAACACATGGGATTAGAGACAGGGTTTAATTACTTTAAATAGGACCTAGAAGTATGACTTTATTATGTCCCTGAACAATAAACAAATCAACTCTATTAAGAAGAAAAAGGAAATTGATTATAAAGAATTGTACTAAAACCTTGAAATTCAATACCTTTTATCTGATACAACTTTTAGCTTTAATAAGTTCAATTAAAGTTGCTCTATTTCAAACAAGTTCATTGCTGCAAAATTTATCTCAGCAAGTCTCTACCTTTTAAAAACTTCTAGAAGTGAGAGTATTTCATAAAACCCTGACATGTTTCTTCTCACAATGTCAGCATCCAATAGAAAACATAAAAATTGAAGTTTTCAATGTGACTTATACTACAAACAATGCAATACCAAAATCTTGCCTAAACCAGCAGGAATAAGCAAAGGCAATGCAAGTAAATGGTACCATCAAAATCAGAATAACTGAATTAAAATAATCTTATTGTCTCCAAAACAACACACTTAAGTACACCACAGCAAGAACCTTGCTGCAGAATTAATAAATCCACATAATTACTGTGGTATAAAGGAACTGTAAGTCAAAAAGTGGGGAGGGTGAGGGATGACAGGACACAAACCAACTCTGCTTAACTCAAGTAGTAATACAAACCCAAGCCCTCCATCTTACCACCTGAAAAGAGAACTGACTGAGACTGAGATGACATCCAAGACTGAGATGTTAGAGTTAAGGCCAGTAACTAAAGCAAAGTGACCAGAAGCAGATGATATATTTGTGAACTCCCTACAGATATCTCAGTTAAAGCCTGAGTTCCTATGAAAATATGCTTAATCATTCACACATAGCAGTTAATCAAACAGGAAAAACAGCAAAACAGCAGCTATTCTTCCTTCCAATGGTAAATAACCACAACAGCAACGTGGCGGATTTTTGTGCCAATTCCATTAGAATTCCTGGAATGCACAGCTAAAAAATGTGTTGCCTACTTCTTTCCAGCATGTTACTGAGGACTTTTGTATTTGTCCATGCAAAGTAGAGTGGCAATTTATTTGATTTTCAAAACCCTTTTACTTCTGTAGATGTAATCAAAACCAGGATGCTAGAGACTGCCTGATGACAAAACTATGAGACGTTTCATTCAGGAACAAAGCTGCGGCCATGTAATTTAATGATTTATTTAATGAATCTTCCCTGTTGGAGATGTCCAAGAGATTCCCACACCAACACATTCTTTGCAGGGCAAGAGAAGCTAACTCAACTTGAAAGATACATTAGACATATTACTCCAAAGAGACAAACTAGATGCTAAGAACTCAGGACCATGGCTTTCACCTGAGACTGAACAAAATTTATATACAAAGCTGCACACCTGCAGGTGAGGAAGATAACCCAGTGCTGAAAAGAAAATGCCACCAAGGATCTGGCAATTTTCAAAAAGCTTTTGACAAGGTTCCATACCAAAGGCTATTAAAGAGACTAACTTACCACAAGATGGGAGGAAAAAGTCTTACAAATAGAAAATTAATGAAGAAGATACAAAAAGCAAGGTCTAATGGCCAGTTTTCAGGGCAGTGAAGAGGCAGCTGAAAGGTCTCCTGCTGGGGGATTGGTGCTGGGACCGGCTTCATTCAGCATTTTCAAAGACAACCTGAAGAGCCAAGTATACAGTGACACTAAATGTTTTGGGTAGGTACCAGACACAAGCAAGGGAATACCAAACCAAGTGATCTGGCAAAAAAGTGAGATAAGATTTAGTGTAGGCGAGACTATTGCCTTAAACTACACCTTTCTGACACAGAGCAGAGCTTGTAGCTAGCAATTATAAACTACTAAGTGATCCAAGACAGTGCTGACAGTTGTACAAATCCACTGTACAGCATCAGACTGAAAGGTACCACCACGAATGCACCTTCGAACATTGTTAATCAAAAACTGTGGCAGCTGAAAGGTACAGGGGGCAAATGGACTGCAAAATATGGTTAGGTTCACATGTGCTCCCCAGTGACACCATCTATTGCCACTGGCTTTATTGCTTTTATTAGACAAAGAAGTGCCAGGATAATACAGAAGTGCATAAATAATAAGAAATAAGAGTAGAAACCAGACTGAGCATAGTGACAGCATTCCTTGAAGGTATCCAAGGAGCTTATGGATGACATGGAGGGGTACCCTAACTGGAGACCAAGAAGACTATGGAATGGAAAAAAGCCCTCATAGGTATCAGGGTGCATTGTTCAATACAATACCAGACTATCATTAAAAATCTGCAACTCAGACAAGGCAGGCATGTTTAGTATTCTCAAGTGCAAATAACATTAAAAAGCACATTATTTTTTAAGTAATACAACAGCTATTGTCCTTAAATCTAAGTTCACTAAACAGAAGTCTGCACCTCCTCCAAAAAATTAAGATGTGTACAGAACATATCTGTTTATAGGTAAGAAAGGTAAGTATAAGTGCATGAAAGGCCAAACTCATCATGATTGATGAAATTAGTAAGTCAGTAACTCATTGGGAGGTCAGTGCGTATCCCTCCAGTAGATAATTAGATTTAATTTTATTTCCTTTGAAACAAAACAAAACAAAAACCCCATACAACTGCTTTCTTATTAAGCACCTAGTATTACTCAACCTGAAAACACAAAGACTAAAAATATTTACTAAATGGACTACTGGTGCACTCCAGCATGGGAACTCTGTACTATGTAAGTGAGAATGAATGTAAGACAACTATAACTAATTTTCAAATATAGTACACAACTTATGTACAGAAAAGGTTTGCTCTTTCACCATTGCAAGCTGCAAAAAACAACTGATTGGCTGACTGATGCCCTCAATTTATATTTCAGATGTTGAAACACAGTTCTCAACAGACACAATCTAACATTGGAATTCACTACTTTGTTCTGAATGTTGCTGGGTTAGGTTGGAGTATGGAAAAGCTACCGAAGGAGAAATAGAAAATTCTGAGGTATTGAAGAAACTACAAGCCACATGGGTTACAACATAACAGAAAGAATAATTTTTATTCAATAGATAGGTAGACTCAGACTGGAAAACACATTTATTAGGTATTTTAATCAATGGAAAGACATGAATTAATAAGATTTTTAAATAAATCTTAACAGGAAAGGGGAAGCAGATTCCACATAGGATTAAATTTTACACACTTCTTGGTACTGTAACACTGTAGCAGCCACTGTTAGACACAACAACCAGTAAAGCAATTCATAATATAACTGTACACTGTCACAAAGTTAAATGGTACACAAACTTTTCTACTTTCCCATCACAGCATTTATATCCCACAGAAGAACACTAGAGAAATCACTGAAAATGAAATGGTGATTATTAAATATAAAACCTAGCCCAAAACAGTTTGATAAAACTGAATTAAAACTGATCAATTTGACAAAACTGACTTTGCCTAAATAAATAAATAAAAACAATTGAATAAAACATTGATCAATCACACTAAAAATCATTTGCAATAGTTTTAGGGGTAGGTAAAAACAACTATTGTCCCTTAAAGGAGAAGCCATTTACCCCAAATCAGAGCAATAACATTATTTCACAACTTTCTCATGTCATCATCAACACTGAATGCTTCCTTCAACAAGTGATAATATTTTACAGAATTGGAGACAGCATTTCATAATTACAGCCCATGTGGTAAGACCACTCTAGTTCTTCCTTCTCTCTTCACTCATAAAAGCATTGCAGAGTGACTTTATTTCAACAGCTCTTATGCACCTTCTGGTTTCCTCCACAAGTTTTCCAGGTTGACACTGATAAGGATGAATTTCAGATCTATCAGAGACTGCATATGAAATTTCTTCACTTGTCATCCCACTGAGCATTTGACATCAGTAAGAACAGTTTGCAAAGTCTGCAAGCTAGGTCACTTGAGAAATCTGCAGTTAAGCAAACCCTCAGAGGAGAGTCCAGGAATACACAATTGTGCTTTAAACTGTTACTGTTTGTATAACTAACATACACCATGTGTACAGCACATTACCACATAGGTGAGACTGTTTACAAATCACTTTTATACAGAGCTAGTAACATTCAAACAAGACTGACATACAACAAATAATAAGCAAAAGAAACCCAGAAACCCCAAATCTCCTCAGAATTTAGGGAAACCCAACAATTTAACACTGCACAGGAAAAAAAAAAAAAAAAAAAAGAGAGAACTTCTAACCTGCACAGCATCTAGCTAAGCAAAAGCACAAAGACTAAGAAGCAAATCAAAAGCAAAACTGCAGGTTTTTATATGCTCCATGAATTTTGTTAGCCCACTAGGATTCTGTGGAAAACCAAAACATTTCAGATATTAAAATGAATAAAAGGAGGAAATTAATGTATATCAGACCATTCTTAGAGACAAAAATCCCCCTTTGTTATCGCTTTTACTCTCATTCCTACTGGCTCAGCTGTGCAACAGCACCACAGACTCTTTGTTACCGGCTCTGCTGAGAGCACAAGAAGCACCAAACCAATTAAGGAACATCTTATATGCTCAATTTTCATTTTATTTTTTAAATTTTACCACATACTTAAAGTTAAAATAGCACCATAGACACTTCCAAATATCTCCCTTAAAGCTACAGTTTTCTCTAGATCTGATTAGAAAACCGTGTTAATCTTAATTGTAAAATGACTCTAGATGAAGCATAAAAGCTTTATCACTCAACAGAATGAAATTAAGGCTGCCTCTAAGATTTTTTTTTTTTTACACAGCTTTACAGACAAGTATGATGACTACAATGCACAGCAGTCAAGTAGTAAAAGGCCCATTGGGAAGTTGTTTACAAAATGCCATGGTAGATCAATTACGTAGCTGCTTCAGACACCAACATAGGCACATACTTAGAAGTTCAGCACAGGAAATGAATTTCGAACACGCATAAAACATAGAACCTTGTGTAAGCACCAAAGGCCACCAGCACAGGTTACCTATTCTTCTTCACTATGAAATTGGTCAATTCTTCAATGAATTACAGGTCAAACACAGAACTACTTGGAAAAAAAAACAGCACGTTTTTTATTTCTGCAATTTGAAGATCAAGCCATTATGGATACATCCTTACAGGATTAGTGAAGCAAGAAGTATAGAGAAAAAGAGCTGGAATATTATTGCTGCTGCAGACAGAAAAAAAAACAAAACAAAAACCAAACCAATTCAAGACGGCTTGTTTTATCCTTTTAACTGCACTTTGCGTATTGTTAGTTCCCTTGGGCTCCCAAACATAGTAGTTTCCTATTGCTGAATGTCGTTCTACATAGCAAGAAAGAAGAAAAAGATAACCTGAAAGAAATCAGGAAAGTACTATATGAATGAATCGTCAGGGAAAGTTAAGAGTGTCTTTAAAACTACTTAAATTGGTAGATTCCAAAGCACTTTGGCGATTTGAAAAAAGAAGACAACAATGTAAGAAAAAAAAAATACAAATTCTTGGACAAAATCCAAGCAGAAATTTAATGGCAACAATTCAGAAAACCCATTTTTATGGAAAATATAAGCTTTACATGTCTAGATGTCTCAATCATTTTTAAAAGCAACAACAGTGAACAAAAAGGTAAGGGCTGGCACTTACAGAATAGAATACATTATCTATCAGCAGTTTACCTGTAAGTTCAGAAACGTTCAAAAAAACCCAAAGCACACAGAAACCTGTACCCTGCACCATTCTCAGTTACAAATGCTGCAGTTACCATTAGCACTTCTTTATGGTGACTCTTACAAGCATTTAAACTACTCAAAATCGAAACAACTTTGTTCTGTAGGATCAAAGTGAATAATCTCAATGATGACTTCACACAACCTTAATAATTTACACCTTTTAGGAAAATCAGAGTTTCCAGAACTGCTGAAAAGCTCAGTTCTATGTATAACTTAGAAGTAACAGATTCAGAGAGGAAGTTTTAAATCATAAAGGGATACAGAATTGTGCCACAGGAACATAATCAGGAAAAACACATAATTACTTTTATGGAATGAACTGATATTACAGCTAAAGCCACTGGATTTTCTAATGCTATTTTTGTTTGAACCAGTGCAATGGACTATTACTGCCTCAATGTTGTTGACAGCATATTCACGGGTGTGAAAGAAATACAATTTCAGGAATTACTAAAATCCCTCAGTGTCCAAATAAAGATTGCTACTACTATCACCCAGTTGTGTATTACAAAAGTAAATTATTTTTGAAAGCTTGGAGCAAGAAAATTGAAACACTTTATTTTTCCAACTGAGAACTCTGATGTTGCAATTGACAGTACATTAAAATCTAATGCCTTCCAATTTAGATCTCCTTAGCATATACTTTGAACAAGAAGTAGAAAGGAATCTTGATACAGGCTGAGACCATTAGACATGATGTTTAATCACTAGCCAAGCAACTTCGCTTTGTCAGAAATGAATGAGACGCCAAGGTGCTACACGGCTCCATGTCATTTCACAGCACAAGACTTTTGAAGGTCACAGTGAATATCTTATTTGTCATGCAAGACAAAATAATCTTACAAAACAAAGCAAGAATAACTTACAGCTCGTAGTTTTGACATAATAATATGAAAAAGTGATGTTTTAATTGCATGTGGGTGAAGCTCTGTCTCACTTGATCAAATACTTCCAAAGCTTGGAAGACTGAAGCACTATCCCCAACCTCAATTTTTGCTAAAACATTTGCAGATAATGCACACTTCATGATTTTAGCAACACTGCACCCACATACATTAACCTTAAATAGTAGCAGGGAAGAGAACAGTCTGAAGTGTTAGAAGAGCAACCAAAATATGTCTCTGGAGTGCGATCCAGCTTGTCATTGGGAAGAACAAACAAACTGCTGAGTTTCTGGGGTACCCCTCCTGAATTCTCTCCCTTCCTTGCTCTGGTTATGTGCATCTTGCCTGCCAGCAGAGACAGAACTGTATGGGTAGAGATAGGCTGTTCTTGATGAGGACTTAAGAATATTCCTTGAACTGATACACATGAGGGAGTGCTTCTGATTCCCACTTGAGGGGACCAATCTATGTACTCAAAAGTACCCCAGAAGTTCTATAGGAAAAACAGTTTCTTCTGAGGTTTTTCTGGACAATGACCCATTCAAAGCCAGAACTACAGCAATGCCAGACAAAACAACACTGACAATTTCAGAGATTGCCATTATTTGTGAAAAACAGGTTACTAAATCTACATCCAAGAACTTTACTTATATAATATACAAATTCACAATTTTGGAACTGCGGTGATGCATGCATTGAATGCCATCAGCCAATGCACTTGCATAAAGCAGACCACGTAGAAACATCTTACTGAGAATTTTCATCTGTCTCCAGTAACACTTGATAACAACATAAAAGCCACAGTTTGTTAGGGTGTTCATTCCTGTTCTTACAGAGCAATGCGAAGAGATAAAATTCAGTGTCAGCCATTTACTATAAACTATAGTCTTAAAGGTGCAGCTACCAAATTTTTTTTATGCAGACCAGGAATGCATGAGTAAAGCGAACTTCCTTACTGTACCTACTGACTGCATGTCATGAAGCAGTCCTGGAGTGGATGAACAGTATTCCTTTCGGAGAAAACTGAACCATAAGATGTGAAACCAGGAGCGCAAACAGCATGTTTCAGCACAAACAGGCATTGAGTCCAACCAGCCAGCCTGGAATTAGTTCAACAACAACAACAAAAACCCAAAAAAAACCCCAAACAAACAAAAAACAACAAAAAACCGCCCCTGAAATGCAAACAGTATGGACATCAATTCCTCAGCACAAAATGCTGCATTTTACAGACATAACCCTGTCAGATCCTGCTATTTCACAGGGTACACAACAGCTTGTCTGTTCCAGCGTTCTTGAAAGAAGCCTATTAGCCCAACACATTCAGCTCATCTGGAGAGGCTGTGGTTTCCCACAGCCATAGAAATCCAACTCCTTGGTTTTCATGTCTTGCACTTTCTTTGAGTTGCTAACATACCAATGTCTCACAGGCTGTCAGACCAGAATCAGGTTCTGTACACACAGTTCTGACTTCGTGCTGCAGTATCATCTAGCAAATCCATCATCTTAGAATGGATACAATGCTCTTAGCTCTCTACAGTAAAGCCACACAAACAGATTAGAGCCTGGTTCAATATAAATCTCATATGGCATAAGAAAGGCATAAGCCAATACTGAAGAAAATATCCCTCTCAACATTTGTCAGGTTATATATTTATCCACTTTGTTGGCCAGCAAGTCCTACTTGTGTTAACTCTCCCTCAGGAACCTGAGCTCCCAGGGCCTCTTCCACTCACTATCTCAAAGAGCGCTCAGAGAACCTTTCTGTGTTTGTTTCCGTACACTGCACAGGCCTAGCAGAACTTTCAACACCAACCCCTTCCCTTATCTGATTACCAGTGGAAGCCAAAGCCTTATGCAGACCTTCCTTGCTCCTACCTGACACATGACACATGGTGACACATGGCTCCACACAGCTCAATTCCAGCAATACTGCTCATGCATTCTAATACATCTTCATGAACAACGGTTACCTAAAAATTTCTTGATCAGATCCTTTGAATCCAAGAACCACATTACAAAGTTTCAAAACACATTCAGAGACTGGTAGTGCCTTCCTGGCCACAAGCCAAAAAGTGTGGAGGAGCAGGTAACTCCCTTAAAGCCATATTAACAAGGTATAATCAAATGCATATTTTGGGAAGGAGATCCACAGGTTCAACTGATGCCAAGTTGATTCATTGAAAGCATATCATATTCATGCAGGTATCAACTATTAAAAGATGTAAGAGATAACATTAACTTGACCCATTCATTTGTCCACCATACAAGCTTGTAGCTCCTCTGATCTTCCCGGAATTTTTCCCAAAAATTAACAACACATTTCTATGTTCTCATTCTCAGGTAACAGGTCATCATATTACTGAGTCTGCATAGCCTCTGGTTTAGTTCTGCTGCTTCATCTGAGTTTTTAGATGAATACTATGTGGTCCTGATTCTCTTGGTCAGTTTGAAACTGGCTATACTGAAGTGATTACTGAAATGGTTATTACATCAGATCTGTCAAGAGTTTATGTTTCTATTTTCTTCAGTAACCACTTGGGGGAAGGGGAAATGCAACCTTTTCTCAAGCCAAAGGTTATGTCCCCATTCTGCTAGGTCAAAATTCTTGAGAACAGCAATGTTTTAAATGAGCCATTTAAATTAATCACATCGTCAATTTAAGAACCACAAAAGAAAGGGAAGGCAGATCAATTCCCACGCTGGTCAGAACAGCAATAGCAACAAATAACAATGCAAGACTTTCTCTTATGCTATGTTACTATTAGATCTGTTAAAAAACAAAACAAACAACAAATAGAATGTGTCCTCAGATAAAAATCAGCTACTTCTTAATCTAGGTGCTCAGCCCTAACATTTGGAGATTGGACAAGAAGTGACCTTCCAAGCTCAACCATTCCGTGAGCATTTGTAGATTGCTCAGCCAATCCCTCTTTGAAATCAGAAAGAAAGGTCAGTTATTTAACAGCCAAGGCAGTCACAATCTTACTCTTCCTTTGTCATTCCACATTCAAAACCACAACAAAAATTACTTCCTTTAGACCATTCTCTATCTCTGCCATTGATCCCAGAAAACACTACAGCAGCTCAAACCTAACACTTTACCAGAGCTGGATGAGTTACCTGACAATGCCAGGAGGCTTCCACAAGGTCCTCAAAATGACAAAACACAAAATCCCTACTCCTGCAAGCATGGAACAGCAACTAAAAAAAAAACCTAATCAGTTCTCTCCAACTTGAGTGAAAAAATCCACATGCCAGAGGCTTCACCAAAGCATGTTTGAGAGCTACAGCACTTCCCACAATGCCTTCCACACCTTGTCAGTCGAGGTCAACACCAGCTTCTGACATGGTGTATGAGTTCAACAATCAGTGCCACAATTCCCCCATCAAAACCTAAGCTGCTTTAATGCCTTAAGGAAGTATTGAAGTCATTCCCTGTATTTTTTCAAAACACAAGATGACATGTTTAGAAGAAATCTGGCAGCCCTGATACACTACTGTTAACATACACAGTTGAGCATCCGTACCTCAGATGTAGAAGTTACATGCTGCATAATGGAGAAGTACTCCCTCTCCCGAAAGTATATGAAGGAAGAAGGGATTATTAGGACATGATACAAGGTAATGAAATAGGAATGGGTGGGGAGGAAAAGCAAGCTTTGATGAATGAAAGATAATTAAACAGTCCAAAAGCGTGGCCATGAAGGCTATTGTACATACACTGACAACTCTTGTTGACAAGAAAACGACCTGAACACAGGAAAGGAAACCATTAGCATCAGAACTACAAAAAGTGAAATTACAGCACCGCAGTAAAAAGCATCCCAACTAAAACAATCATGACAAACAAAGCAATGAATAAGCTCCATTAAGCCATAGTATTAAAAAGTAGCAGAAAACCTGAAGAAACATTCAAACATCACATGGAGACATTATGATAAAAGACAGCTTTGTGTTGAGACATCCAGGGTAGGATACAGCACACCTGAGATTTGTGCACTTCCCTTGATCTTATCACAAAACCAATTACCCTTTTCATAAGAGTAACTTATAAAGCTGCAGCTGTCTAGCGAGTCACTGCAAGAAAACATCCCTTCAGGACGACATCAGGATCTTGTTGGAAGTTTCAGGTAGAGGTCAGAGTTGAAGAAGCAAGCAGCAGGAACAACAGATATAGTGTGAAAGAACCTGTAAATCCATACAGCATTTTCCAATCTTACCAATTCCTATTGAAGCTCAACTTCCAACACTGCATACTCTATTGCTGCACTCACAGGTCTATTCTGCTGCATGTGTAAAGCATCTAACACTATGTCCACTTCCAGTCTTGGCTATAATGACATAATGAGTGACTGCTGTACACTTTAAACAAAAAAAAAAACCTCGGTTTCATTTGTGTTGCACTTCTACCAACTTTTTCCTTGCTCCCACACTGCAAGTGATACAAGTTTTCTGTTATGATGAGGAGTAGAGATCCGAACTAGCAGAGTATTTGCTTGCTAAAACTAACATACTTTACTAAACATACAGGGCAAATACAGATTCAGCCCTAGAAAAAAGGACTGCGGAAGATGCTAACAAAGAGTTGTACACCAGACCTGAACACCACTAACAGAAATAAAGTTTTGCATTCCTACATTATCTGACACTAAAATTGTCCTTGAGAATTAACACCTAGATTTTTAGGATCATGAAAAATAAATAGCAGTACCTGCTGTGTTGAATATATGATGGTATTCCATAATATTTAACACTGGATGCTTAAGAAGAACTGAAGAACAGAAGGAGATGAAACAGAACTGAACAACCACAGCCAGTAGTTTTGAAAACTGGACCCTCAAATATTGTAGATATCTTCCCCCTCTTTTTAGATATGGCCTAATTAAATGCACCTGAAAATACAGCCATTATTCTCCAAAACTACAAAACTACATCAGAATAAACTTCTAGGTTGGCAGGGAAGCCATTTAAATAGAAGGATCACTCACCAGGAGGTAGCACTGGAGACAAGGTACTAGGAGTACAGAATGTACTAGGACACAAAGAAAGAACAAATGTCTTTTGGGGACTCTGGGTGAAGTAATAGATTACAAAGAACTACGTATTTCATTACTGAGTAGAGCAACACTGACTGGAAGGAAGTATCAAAAAGATTGTTAAGATGCATGCAGAGACACTGAACAAGGTAACACCCAGAGCAGAGCACCTAGAGACAAGGCAGGGCATCACATGGGAGCCGGATAAGTGATACAAGTTGAAGATGCCAAGCGGCAGCAAAACCAGCAACCGCATCTAAGATGTACGCAAGAACCATGGGATAAAAGTGTTCCTCACAGGAGTTTCTGTCTTGACTACACTGGCATGAAAAATTAACTGAAAGTGCATCATAAACTCTTTCAGGTAATCTTAGGTGTTACTTATCAAAGAGAGGTGAAAACCACACACAATAACCAAGATACATTGAAAGCAAACAAACATAACAATCTACAAGCCATTAACATAGCAAAGGGTCTACCACATGGCATGAGTGAGAGGAAATGTGAGCCGCAACACATTGTGATGCACAATTTTAAGAAGATAAGGAACCAGCAGCTATGCAGAATCAGGGAAAGGTGAGAAACTGCCATATGAATGACAAGTGGGAAAAGCCCAGAAGCTACTTTTACCTGGCTATAGATGCATTTGGAGAAAATGAGATACATTCAGAAGAGCAACAGGCAGTAGGAATACACAAAGGTACAGTGGGAGAGAGAGGGCTGATTTCTGGTGAGGCAAAAAGGAGAAGCATCAGAGCAGTACCTGAAGCAGAGCAGAGCCCCCGCAGCGGGAGAGGCTGGAAAGGGGCAGAAGCGTTGTCCCGAGCCTCGGAGCCGGGACCCGGGGGGCCAGGGCAGGAGGAGGGTGACAGCGCCGGGCGAGCGGGTGAGGGGCCGGCGGGGGAAGCCGGGCTGATGTGCTGGGAGTCAGGGGCGGCGGTGACCGGCGGGGCCCGCGGGAACAGGCCAGGGCTAGGGGCAGTGGAGGGCGGGCTCAGTCCCTCGCTCACCTGCTGCACCCCCAGGAAGTCGTAGAAGTTCCGCGGCACCTCCTCCACCAGGTCGAAGAGCTCCAGGTCGCCGCTGTCCCAAGCGCGGGCGCGAGGCGCAAGGAGCGCCAGCAGAGCCAGAAGCGGCAGTAGCCGAGGGCGCCGCCGGCGGGCCATGATCCCCGCCTGCGGTGGCGATACCGGAGCGGCGGCGGAGCGGGGAAGTGCCTGGGAAGCGCCGCGGAAGCCACGCTCACCGCGACGGCCGCTCCGCACTGAGGGGATGCGCGAGGCCCAGCCCGGCTCCGGCAGCGGCGGTCACACGGCGGGGGAGGGGTGGAGGGGGATGCTCCCCGCCGGGCCAATCGTCGCCTCCGCGGCTCGTGACGTCACGCGCCCCGGCAACCGCCGGCGCTGGCGCAGTGGCGAGGCCGCGGGGGGAAGGGCGTGAGCGGCGCTTGACGCGAGCCCTGTGCGCGCGGACGCCCCGCCCCGGCCCTTCCCCCCCGCGCCCTTCCCGCCGGGAAAAGCGGGATCGCTGCCAGCGTCCGCAGCGCTGAGGGGACAGAGCGGCTCCCGCCGTACCCCCGTGCCTGCGGGGCCAGCGGTGTTCTCGCGGCCCCCGCGCGCTCAATCGTCTTTCGATTTTCTGTCTTTATTAACTCCTTAAGGGCGGGTTTGATGCCTGGAACCTGTTTTACCCTAAAATCACTCCACCCTATTGTCAGTATCAACCCGATTTTTTAAGGTGTTTTCCCCGGAGCTTTCGTTCTTTTCTTGCTTAAATTAATGTGAAATGTTTCACGTGAAACGCTAGATGAGAAATTAGATGGAAACTTAATGGCTGAACAGTACAAATTATCAGCATTAAATCACTTTTCTCTGGCACAGGCAGACTCCTCGGCACACCCGATCTGTTTCGTCTCTCTCGAAACTAGGCCTAGTTAATAACTCACTGTGGGAATCTTTTAAAGAACAGACAGATTCACGCATCCAAAAAATATCCGTGAACTAAATTTAAAAAAATTGGTTTTGCGAGTTAAGAAAAAAAAAAAAATTCCCAAATGCCAATCTTACTGCACCTGAATTCACCTAAGAGGAGCTAGGCACCATTTACAGAATTACTGTACAGTAGAGCACTTCCTTGGATACTCCATGGGAATAGCAAGATGTGGCTTTAAAATACACTGCTTAATTCAGAGTAAGGACTTGAACCAACATAACCATTATCAATTTTCCAACTCATAAAGTACAGTCTTAGGTATTCTCTACTATTGAAACTGTTCCCTTTTGTATAAACTATTTAAATATTAATTAGATTGATATTTAAACTCATGTTTCCATATCCCATATGCATGCCCACTGGGCTTTTAGGATCACGATTCTGCCTCCGGCTCTGCTTTCTGAAAAGACTCCTAAACCCATTTGCCAGGAAATTATAATTTAGCCAACAGTGTCTTATGTAGACTCTTTTAATTTATCCTTCACCCTAAAAAAGGAGCACTTAACTGTTCATTCTGATCATCTTAAAAAAAAGTTCCTCCCACTTGATCACAAAGCCAAAAAAAAAATCCTTTTCTAGAGAATTACAGAGTAAAGACAAAGTCATGGGCTAATTAATTTATCAGCTGCTTTGTTTGGCTGGAGTAATTGAACATGGTATAGATCAGTTTCTTCCCACATCCTTATTTTGTTAATCTGTTCTGTTTTGCATGCCAGTATCCATAAATTTGTTGCCTGGTATATTTACATTGTCCTTTCTTTTAAGTCTCAAGGTTTATTGCACAAAAATACCAGTTTTGGATTCAAAAAGTTACCTACTCATAGGGTTATAGAACAAAGTTTAAAGATGTGAAGTATCCTTAGAAATCAGTAATAAATAAAGAGTTCAATAAGGTAGCATTATTCTTAAACCAGGTGGAAGATTTTTTAAAATGTGAGATAGGCAATATTTCATTCCCCTTAATAAATGCTTCTAAATTCTCCTTTCCTTCTGACTCATTCTGTATTTTCCGTATCTACGTCCTCTTACCTCATTAGCTTCTAAGCCTCCTCAATTAAGTTGATCTAGTGCAATTATCAGCCTTGAAGAGAAACATTTGTTATTTTGATCTTATTTTTCACCACTTGGAATTTGTTATGAAAAATTACGCCTTTCAAAACCCACCTCTATCTGCTCTTGCTGCAAATGTAAAAAAGCCTTTAAAAAAACTGATGAAAACAGGTCACTTATTCCATTCTATTGAGACCAGGGAAACCTGTCCTAACACTGATCACAAATTGCAGGTGGCTTGTGGCACCAGTCCTTCTGAGAACACAGCAGATGATAGCTATTTTGAAAGCAATGCCTCAGAATTCTTCAGATAAATTATGGCTTCTTTTAGTCAAGAGGAATGTGAATTTGGAAAGAATAATAGGAGAAAAAAAGGTGCTATTGTTAATGGGATTATGATTATCTAAAATACATAATTAAGAGATGTCTTACATTTAAATCAGCATAGTTAAATTATTCTAATTGGTTGTAACAATGTGAGAATTTTGTAACTCATTTTTATTCTGCTCCTTAAACCATTGGAACAGAAGGCCTAGTACTGCATGGAACATTTCCAAAAGGGATTTTTTAAAAATTCTACACTATGAGATTAGTTTAAATGTTTCCATTAAAATTGTTCTGTACTCCAAGCATAAATTCTGAAATTTTGGGAAGAAAATGCTGAAAATGCTATTAAAATGTTATAAGTGCCACCATAATAACATCTTCTCATTCTTCAGTTTTCTTCTTTAAAGTCATGATAGTGAGTCATGAAGAATACTTCCCCCATCTCCAGCACTTCAATTAATCCAAGCCACATTAGGCTCCCCTAATATATCAGTTAAAATACAAGTCAGTTCTCTCTCTTAGCTTCAGAGAAATACCTAAAACAACAAACAAACATAGCCAAATTCAGCAATGCTTGGCCTTGCTATGAGCCTGCAACCATACATGAGACATCACGGGCTAGTGGGTTGGGAGACTGGTGATGATGACTTAAATCTCACTACTGCAAACTCTGGCACAAAGATAGAGGGGAAGGTAGAGGATTACACACATGGCTTTTTCATCACTGTCTAAAATTACTCCTGCTGGGAGGTATTAGTATTTTTTCCTGTGACTCAGCCATGACATTTAAATTGCTAGAGGATCAGAGAAAGGTTCAAATCCTGTTTGTAGTCTCTGCAGCTGGGCAGCTCCTTTAACTTAAGAATATGGAGAGCTATGAAGGCAAAGATGGCATTTTCTTTCCACGCCCCAAGTTTATCCCCACATGTAGGCAGGTGTCACTGAACCAGGTCCACTTGGTCATGAAGCTATACTTTACAAAGTGTAAGGGAAAGAAGCATATACAGAAATAATTTGTTTAAATAAATCTCTGTTCTGACACTAATTGACAGTAGCACCCAAGGCCTGAGGCATGAACCAGTTATTATTAGCGTTTTTAAATGCACTGAAAGATCAACATGCTTCATAAGCCCAGTAGGATTCACACGATCATATTCTGAATAGCTAAACAGCCTGCGATTTCGGTGTCTCAAATGAATAGCAGACGTCTAGGGGAAAGAGCTTATTAAGGGACCACCCTCTTTTCTTCCTAAAGATAAAGCCTTATCTCCAGCAACTGACTGGAGAGCTTGACTGCTCTGCAGTCTATTCCAGTTCTCTGTTCTGGCTGTTCAGTGTAGGTGCTCGGCGTGGTTTTGTACAGTAACAGTGTACTTCTCTCTGCTAACAAAGCTGGCTTAAGAGTTTCCTGCGCCCTCCCCCCAGCCCAGGCGCTTGTTCCCACCTCTGCGCCACTGTTTGCTGCCTCCTCAGCTGTGCTAATTCTACTCTTTGTGGGCCACATTATAAATCAAATGACTGAGATGATCCAGCTTTAAAAGAAAAAAAAAAAAAAAAAGCTACTCGCGCACACGTACGCACACAAGCACAGAAAAACTCGGATGTTTCACTGATCCAATTTACAACTCAACCCACGAACAGCTGCACTCGCACGCTCACGGGGGCAGCGAGCTCCGATGAGGGAGCAAGAACAAGAGGGTAGAGCAGGCAGGAAACTGCCCGATTTAAACTGGCTTTCCCTCTGGAAAAATCCCCCGCTGTCTAAGTCGAGCGGGAGAGCTGGACGCGAGCTGTTCCCCGAGCAGCGGCGCTGAGCAGAGCGCAGGCAGGAATTGTCTCACAGCTGGCAGGAACGCTCAAGGACTCGCACCGGAAGAGAAGGTTCTCCTGCCGATGCGGCGAGGCAGCAGTAGCCTTGCTCTGAGCAGTGCTGCAGTGCTCCATCCCCATAGGCGAATGGCCGGGTTATTGCCTTTTTTAAGGGATTATTTTCTAGAGTCAGATCGTTTTGCAAATGCAGTTTAGCGTTTAGCCACGCGAACAGGCGAATGGGAGTGGAGACAGAGAGAAGGTGACATCCAGTGTGGCAGTGAAAAAAGAAGCGGGGAGAGGACCACTTTACAGCAACCCTGCCCACTGAAAGATTTGTAAGGAATATACCATTTGTGTAGACCAGCTGTTACCTTAGGCCAGACATAAGTCAAAGTAATGAGAAGGAAATGTGGGACTGGAAAGAAAAGCAAAAGCAACAGAGCTAAAAACAGAAAGCTATTGCAGTCCATCAGACATGAAAGAATATTATTTAGGAAATAGCTCATTTGTGCCTGGTCTGGCCAGTCACCTCTTAGCTACATTACTCTTATTTTTTTTTCTTCTTCTTCATGTTACATCATTAGTACCAAAACCCAATAGTGCCTGCTGAGTATGCCATATCTTTGATGTTGTTTTCCAAACTCGAAAACTACCTGACGCCACATTACCATCATACACGATAAGGTAATATACTCAGTGTGTGATAGGAGATGAAGGATCATCTTCAGAATGTCAGCCATATCCTAATAGCATTATATAATATCCTAAGCCAATATATGAAAGCCTTGATAATTATAAATGATATATGGCCATTTTCCAGTATAAATGTATAATGTTTTGCTGCATGACGTAACAATAATTGGTCATTAAGTTTTAATATATATATTTTTTGAAGAACATCAACATGGGGAAGAACTCTCTCAGGCAGAAGCTTTGGAGGCACAATAGTTAAAAGACAAAGCAAAACAAGTGATTAGAAGGATAATGCCATCTTTTTAAACAATCTATTCTTGACATCTTTCAAAATGATCTGTGTCTAAAATTGCAAGTGGGTGACTTCCAGTGTCAATTTTGTTATTAGTATTCCAAGAATGACATCCTGGTAGTGTACTCACATATGGAGATGCTCAGCCTGTGCAAGCTGAAAATCTCTAGACAACTTTTAGAAATATGTACAGCTGTTTGCAAATTTTGATCCAGGGAATGTTATTCTAGTGGCCCAGAATGAGAGCTCTCGATGTATGGACAACATACAGAGAGGGGCATATCTAAAGATGCTGTTCAGATTAATATAGTTTCCTTTGTTCGTTTCCAGTAAGAATGCTGGAAATCAGGGATTCTCAGGACTACACTATATTCTCAAGACATTTGTGTTAACCTTCTACCCCACCCCCCAAAAACAACCAG
>VZRN01002124.1:0-22120 GCA_013397935.1 Dasyornis broadbenti | reverse complement strand
TTTTGTTACCCTTCCCCCCCCCCCCCCCAAAAAAAAACAGCAAAGAAGCATGATTTTGAAATATTGAAGGTCTCATACGGTTTTCAAACTATTGTTAATCTATTCTGCAGTGACTGTCAAAGATTGATGGAGCTTGCTCATAATAGTATTTTTCCTAATTATGTTTGACACGTTAAGTGTTGCTTAGCAGTTTATTATTACTTGTATTCAATGAAGCAATTAGTATTTATTTTTCATTTCAAGTAAATTTTCCTAAAAGTGTTTTGCAATATTTTTCAAAATTAATTCACCACCAGGGGGCAAAGAACTATTTTTCTGGAGGGAACATTTTATATCATAGATGCATGACCCTTCCAAGGTCCTTTTCTACTTCACAGTAATTGCAGATGTAATTAAAAACAAAAAGTGAGCAGACCTAAAAATACATCAGAGGGACATCTTTACCATTTTTGCCAACTTTGACAGCTCTAAGGTTAAGACAATAATTGGGGGAGAGGGCAAGCTGGAGGACCAGAAGAAGTGGTACAAGATGGCTGTGACACAAGCGCTGCTTCGGTCCTCTCTGTGCGTGGTTGTTCTGCGTCTCTGTCAGGAACAAGCTGTGCTGTGTCTTGGGCAGAAAAAAATGACAACCATCTAAGCACTAAACCAGGTAACAATGGTAGTTCAGTATTGTAACCAGTATCATAACACTTCTCGCAGAATCATTGAATCATTCTATTTCAGCTGATTTTAATTCCATGCTCAATGCTGTCATGGCTGGTTTTTTCCTGCTTGGTCTCTCCTTCTATTTGTTGCTTTCCCAGAGAGGAACTGATGTTAGGAATAATTAAAAATAGAATTCGATTTTGCAAATGAAAATAATCTGGGAATTTTATATGAAGATCATACAATTCCATTTGTCAGTACATAACACACATTTCCCATTTGTTAATGTGGTGGGTCTGTATGTTAGTGACATTGGCTAAGGCACGCTTCTGACAAAGGAACTAGCACCACAAAATGTTAGAGAAAAGAAAAAGAATCAGGCAAATCCAAAACCAAAAATATATCAGCATAAAACAAACCAGTATATGTGAGTATGACCATGCACAGAGAGACTGTGTAACCAGCAGCATGACATGCCAACCCTATAATAGAAGAGCCTGTTACAGCAAACATATGTAGGAATTAATCATGGACAGCATGGTTTGTGGGATATATTTTCAATAAAATGATTGAGTCCATTCGGAGAGGAAACTGAAAGATACGATGGATGAACACAGAATACATTATTTACTCAAAACTGCTGTCTCTGTACCATAGATTTTTTTTTTTTTTTTAGGTGGTATCCTCAAAATTGAGGATAATACTTTGAAATTTGCTCAGGATGTTTGGAAATTTTCTTTATAAAATGAAGTTAAATTTCAAGTTAAATAGTCTTCATATTTCAGGACTGCATTAACAAAGTAGTCATACTCTGATTGTACAGTGCAAAACAAGCAGAACTAAGTAAATATAGGAAGACCATTAATAAAATGTTTGTGTACAAGTGTCTTTCTAAGAAAAAGCCTATAAAAAGACTTCAAATTCCATTTTAAATTTAACAGTGCACTTAATTGTGATTGGGAAAAAAAATCCATTGAATTCTCTTCCACAAAATTCCAGTTTATACAGATAGAAAAAATAAATTCCTAGGAAGACCAGCCTGGATTGGATAATCACAGCTACACAGCAGAAAAAGTACATAGCTAGAAACCAATATAAAAAATGAAGTTTGATTGTTCCATGGTTATATTTGCCAAAGGGCACCTTTGAAATCCTACCCACAGCTACAAATGCAAACACATATCTGCTAAAATAAGCATTATAATGTCTGATAGAGCTTTTCTTACATGATGTCTAGTAGAGATGTATTTACTTCTTGATTCACTTGCTTTTACTATGTTAAAAGTTCAGTGTCAAACATGTCAGAGCATCTTGCTGCTGGTGGATTATATTTTTCTTCAAATCATGATATAAATGGACAAAATCCTTCCTCCACCTGCACAGCTGTGACTTCCATTTACTCTCAAGGAATATATTTCAGAAAATACAGCAGGGCATGTTATTTTTATTACAAAACATTATTTTCAGGAAAAAAAAAATTACTGTCTAAAGCACCTTCTTGGCCAAAATTCTGCAATGTAATTTCTCACAAAATCCCATTAACCAGTAAAATCTCTCTAGTAAGTAGTGTTTAACAGAGCTTTAACAGTTCTCAGCATGAGGATTTTGTTGTTGTTACTAGACTTTGCTGCGGTATGAGTTTTGCTCACTATATCACAGACTAAAACAATAGAAAAGTAAAAATAAAGATTTCTCATACTAAGAACCTGTCATTGAAGATAAAAGGTGCACTAAACGTGGAGAACACAAATGGTCCAGATCATATGAGAAGTGGCTCATCTCTGGTGTTCTCTTGAAGCAATGCATTTTTAGACAAAGTATGACTGCTGTTAATAGTCATTTACAATCTCCTTGAACATTTTTTTCTTAAATTTTTTACTTTGAAATTCTCAAACCTAAATAACTGAACTTGTCTTGCTGCTTACTTTCTTTCAGAATCACTGTAGCCATGTAGAAATATTTCATGTTCTGTCTTTACCCTTTAATCACTTTTTCTTCTTCCTGTATTTGCATTCTCTCTCATCTCCCCTGTATCTACTGTATTCTGCTACCAAATAAATATTAAATATGTTGTACTCATTTAGTTCTTAACTAGGCATTCAACTCACATAACAAATACTTCTTCTGTGGGCAAATATTAGACAAGGGATATGTAATACAGAGTGTTATTTAGCAAAATATATTTAATGAATTCTATCAAGTGAGAGGTATAAATATTGACTTCTCCTCCATGTGGCATGTACAGGAAGAAATCACTTAGTGGATGCTGCTGGTACATATTCTTGGTCACTGGCAGGATGAGGAGATGGCTTGCAGGGCACAGAATAGGAATTTACACAATGGCATTATCTGGATCCACTTCTATGTGAGTGGTACTACTGAGTCATGCTTTCAATACCAGGTATCAAAAAGTTACAATATTAAAAAAGCCTATTTAGTAGCTTGTCAAAAGTATGGCAATCCTCCCAACATCAAAACTATCTGTGAAAACTGGGAAAAGGAACCACCCTTAACAGCTGTGCTAATGGAAGCGATTAGTTAAATTACAGACCACTAATTTGTTTCTCTTGTGCTGCAGAGGCCAAACAAATATTCTCTTCTTTTTTGACCCATAATACAAGCTCCAAAACTGTCTTATATCCTGCAAATATTAAGGAAATTTATGTCCCTTGCAAGTCTTCAGGATATCCTTGAATACAAATATTAATGTCATAGAACAGCCCTCTTTTCCTTGTTCCATTTATCCCAGATTTGCTCTTATAGTCAAATTATATTTTTCAGCTTTACTTTTGTTGCAAAGTAATTTTTAAAACTGTAAACAAACACCAGGCTAGCAGAATTTTAATCAGTGCTAGATCAAAGTGCTGTTACCTCTGTCTACAGACCAGCCAAGGGCTCCATTACATCACTTAAGCACTGTTTAAGCTGAGTAAGTGATTTATTCTTGCAGCACGTTAGAAGAAAGGGCAGGAGGAATTCTCCCCGCAGTACCTCCTGCTGGTCTCGCCCTCCCACAGCTCACATGTCAGTGACAGACCGTTTGTGTGCCACCAGCCATCGGTGACTGCAGTCCTGTCAAACCCAGGGCTGGAGATGGTCAGTGTAAAGCCAGGAGGGTCCCAGCTGACGGCAGTGCTTGTGCACACTCTTGTGCAGGCACAGCAAATCGAACACGTGGCTGGTGAAGCAGGTAAACTGAGCTGCTGTGCTGGGGCTGACTGCACATGACCATCACACAAGACGCAGATGCTGGATGCTCTGTGTTCCAAGGGATGTCTGTCAGTCCTGGCTAAGGAAAGGCAAGGCACCTGCCCTTCCCTGCACTGTGTGATGTGAGGTTTGCCTGCAGGGACCTCCTGAAAGCACAGGAGCTGCCGTTCTGTCTGTCCTTCAGCCTTAGGGACCAGCAGGATCTTCCTGCAGCCATGTAGCCCCGTCCTGCTGCTTTGTGCAGCCTCCTCTCCCTCCCACTCCCATCCACCCCAGACTCTCTGCATTCCCCAGCTGCTGCTCCAGCCTCTGCTCCAACATCCATGCCAGCCTCAGCCTTGGCTGTGGAGAAAGGACCTGAGCATATCTGTCCTCCGTTGGCACATACACCATACACCTGCAGAGCCACATCCAGAGCTGCGGCCTCTCTTGCTCCTTCCTGTTATGTGCCAACAGCCACTCCTGCTGACTTTTCCAGGAAAAAAAAAAATTGTTTAGCCCATGCAGCTTGGGAACAAGTGTTAGGTAACTTTCCAAAGGCTAGTCATAATGGACAAGTTCTATCCAAAAGTCATCCATTCCCACTCAACTTTCCTTTCATAAGTTGCCTTTTCCTTTAAAGGACTGGACTTTGGGGCAAACCCACCCTATTCTGTCAGTAGATCCAACTGAGAATGGATCAAGTACTCTGGGCATGAAAAACAAGCCAAAACAGGTCAGTTGAACAGAAGATGTATCTGTGATCATCTACCCTTTGAAGACCTCATAGAGGCAAGGAAGAGCCCTCTGGATGCTGTGGCTCCTGTCAGGAAAAGGAAGAAACCTGTCCTTGTATTTTTCTGAAATTTGACATTGGAGAATGCAGTCCATTGAAACACAGAAGGTAAAAAATAGTTAGGTTTTCTGCTTAAAAATAATAACTGTGGGGTTTTTTCATCTCTGTTTTGATTTTGAGTAATTTTTACTTACCCCTTGGGTGCATATGTGATTTTTAGTGTTGTCTGGTTTCCCAGGAGTATTAAAAAATGTAACCTAGACATTTCTGCAATTACAAGCAAGTGAACTTGCTATAGATGTGTGCCGTGTTAAGGCCCAGTAGCAAACTCTGCCCTGACTCCCCACACTACTTTTCCTGTTCACACTGGACACAGGACTAAAACTCACCAAAATGACAGTACTTCCATAACTACAGTACTTCCTGCTGTGCCAACATCCCATCATCTCCGCAGTCATTTTAAAGTACAGGAATATTGAAAACAAAACCAATCTGGAAAGAGGCAGAAGTGCAGCAGTGTGTCACTCCTGAGCTGGAATTTCTGTGTCCCTTTATAGAAAAAGTTAAATACTGTTGTAGTCAGAAAGCTATTGCTATTGTTCTAAAATTTCACTCCATGGCTCACTATTGAAGATAATAAGCTCTTTATTTACATTAGAAGAATATTTGCCCATGGAAAAGAATATTCAGTGAACATTTAGCCACAGTATGTACAGGACAACACTATCTACAGACACACCATTTCCTCCACATTAAGGACTGTACAAAGTAGCAGTAGCAGTCAAGGTAAACCATAAATGGTGGTCATGATACTCTCCTGGCCATCATTTAAACATGCCTCAGTTATTGTGTGGTTGAGTCTTTCACTCTTTTACCCATATTTTTGAAGGCTGTCTCCTGAAACTGCACCCCACTCCAGAAAATCTTGGATACGCCATCAGTCTACATGCCTGTTAATAGAGTGATCTCAACCTGAAAGGAAAGGAATTAGACTGGTCAATTTATATGTTTAAATTGCCCTTAGCCATCAGCTCTCTCAGCCAGAGAGCTGTAATTACCATGAAACACCCAGGGAGGCACTTACCATTGTTGCTTTCTTTTTGTACTAGTCTGTTATATTTGGAGTTATGACAGATTATACTATAGTTAATATAAAGTAGTATTTCCCAAGTGTAAAGACTCTTCGCAAACTATTGTCTTTCTTTCTGTTTTCATTTTTGCCAGTAAAAGACCAAAACATTTTTCAGAAGGAGAAAGAAGCAGCGTAAAGATTTATTTTGGAAAAAAGATTTTGTAGCTGAGGAATAAGAAAAATGGATCTTACTGTTTTCTGGTTACATTTTGCCTTTTCACAGTAAGTGAAACAAAATGGTGGTTGCTCAGCTATTACGATTTTAGAAATACAGTATTTAATTAAATCTTTTTATAGGAAAGTATTGTACCTGCACTCTTTGTGCTTCATGTAGATCTGAGGCTTGCCAAGTTTCACTCAATTACAAGGAGATCAGTCACTCCAGAATTGAAAGCAGTTTTCTGGAATATCTCCATAAAAAACAACATTGAATAACTTAACTGGATGTAAGAACTTCTAAATAGTAAGGCATTACAAGCCAATTTTTAACCTTGGTCTTTTAAATTTGGTGCATAAATATACCATTTCATTCCTTCCTCATTTAACTTCAGAGACAGTCTTAAGTACATAACACCTCTGAACATTAAATAACACTCACAGTAAAAGGCACTTTAAGAAGAATTTCGGTTTGAATTAGCTTTTGCTACACTCAGTCAGTGCTAAGCACCTGGCGGAGTAAAACACACAGATCTTGCCCCAGCATTAACTTTGCTTTAGTTATGATAATGATTTATTGTACTTCTGAGTCCTGATTTGGAGCTCTGTTTCACTGCCACCTCAGAAGACAATGCAGTACCAGCAATGGAATCGACACACAAGTGGAAGAAAAGGTAGGGTAAAGAATATCTTTGAGAAACCAGTAAAGACTGCACCATGCATCTGACTTTTCAGAAAAACCCTAGACAACTGCGCAAAGCAGGACAATTTTTTTTTTCTATTCCAGAGAAGATTGAAAAGTGGCCTAAAAAGGCTGCTGCTCAGATGCACCAGATTAGACAAATGGCCCTCATAGCCTGTGTGCAGGTGACAAAGAGCAGGACAGCTGTTACACAGCACTAAATAAATGAAGGGTATTCTTCAGTTACAGAAAGGTAAAGCTGCAGAGGGATCAGTTTCCTCTAAGAAATCAAGAAGGAGATGTGTGATGCTGTATATGTATTAAACTGTAAATCCATAAAGAGATGCAATTGCAAAACAAAACTGAAGGCTTATAGAGAAGTCCAAAAAAACAATCAGAGTAGATTTGCAAGAAGTCACATAGAAGATTGCACAAAGGCTTGAAATAAATCATAGACCAAAGTAGCCTTTGGGCAAATCCATTATATTTGTAATAAGTAAAACAATTCTGCGAAAGTCTGTGGACGACAGCTGAAGAGAGGTAAGGAAAAGCTAGAAATAATCAACTGTAGCAGAAATTTTGCAAGAGCAAAGTCTGGGTTATCACTGGATATGAAAAGACTACATATGATTTACATTCGGACAGAATACGCAAGTGATACTATATTTGAAGTCACAGACTTCTGAAATTAAATTCTAATTATATTGAGTACAAACAAGCAAAGCTCATCTCATAGGAGTTGTGCTGTGGGGAATGTGGACTGCAAGGCAAGGCAAGACGAAGTTCAGAAAAGCTAACATTTGCAGTGGTTTCGAAAATGAACCACTGTATCTTTTTTAGGACTGGAAATGTCAGATACTAGATGATAATGCAAATTCTGAAGAAAAACACAAAACCGGAAAGCAAAAATATAAAGTGAAAGCAGAACATAATGAAATGGAGTAGAGAAGGAACATAGGAGAGCTAATCTGAAGCCATTTCTTTGAGATGTGGTTGAATGTTGCTCCTACTGTCAGTGTAACTATACCCAAGCACAGTTAACCAGATAATTTATGTCTTAGTGCAACAGGCACAGTATCAAAGGTATGCCAGACAGCTCAGTCCTGGAAGCATAAAGTTTGAGAACAGCTGATAGAAGTCACTCTCCCAAAATGAAAGAGAATTCTGACACTATTTAGGAAGGTATTTAGAATGACTATAAAGCATAAACTCTAAAAGATACAGTGCACGGCTGTCTGTTAATTAAGGCTCCCATCTCTTTTTACCCTCCTGACTGAAATAACTGTGAGGTTGATTTCACTGAGAAACCAAGAATGGAGAAAGATTTGGAAAGTGTATAACCGAAGATATAAAGACAAGCTCACATGACAATGAGGACCAAGACCCCGATGGGAAGAAACTTTGTGGAGTTTCAAAAGCATTCTGCAAATCCAAGTGAAAAACCCTTCACTTGTTGACACAATGTGGGTATGACTATGAGGGCCATTTCAAATAAGCTGATCAAGGCATCCTATTCTATAAATCATCATCACACATCAGCACACTTACTGCATAGTTAGTGGGCATACTGCGTATGCCTGCTGAAATCTCCACTGTTATTTATCAGGGTATCACCAACCAGAATAAACAGGTAAGCTGTAATCAAGGTAGTCATTGCCTACTGCTGACTAAAGGCAAGCTCAGCGCTAGGAGGCTGTGGCACTGAAAGCAGTGTTTTAGGGAACTGTACCAAAAGCTTAGGAGTAGTAGAGAAAAACTGCCTTAGGCCATGGAAAAATCACTACAGTCACATATCGGGTTTGTCAACCTACTGGATGACTATGGTCATGGAAGAAACTTCTGTGAACAAATACTCCTCTGAAAAACCAAAAAATGGTCTAACAAGAACTATAGAGAAAAACGAGCTCCAGGGCAGAAAGATTGATTCTTCCAGTGGACATTAAAGGCATAGGAGACAACCGCTGGCAGGTGGTAGTGGATATTCACTAAATTGATTCAGTGGGCATCTTTAAAAGGACGTAATTTATCATTGTGTATCAAAGAAAGACTTATATACATATATATATATATATAAAATACATTAATGACAGGTTGAGGGGCATGGTCTACGCAAGGAACAAGTCAATCTAACTCCATTCAATATCCCTTTAGCCATATTAGGATGGAGGAGTAATGTGATAACAAAACTCTCTCATCACAAAAATGAGTGAGAGACTTTCAGTTTGCTCTTGTGTCTTGAAGAACACTGGGAAAGCAGAACTGTTTCAAAAGGACAGGGCAGTGTCCAAGAAGCCTTTGCTTTGTGCTTTTGCTTATGGAGTTAGGAGTTTCTCCAGGAATGTCTAATAAAAGAGTGGAAAGCCTTCTTGACTTCCAGGGAAGATAAGGAACAGATTGCAAGCTGAGTCCTCTGTTTTCTCTTCTGAAGAACTTTTCCGTGTAAAGGAAATTATAAGGTAAAGGTAAATGCTGTTGCATCAATGCCCAAGTCTCACAACAATATAAAGGAAAACCTCGGGACACAAATAGAAGCTATTTGAAGAGAGAGTCAGTATGAAGGACCTACCTATGAATGACTCTGGAAGGAACAAAGTGAGTACCGTCATGGATCTCAAAAACGTGAGAGGAATGACTGTTCTGGAATGTCTCATGAGTTGTTGTTCCAAAGCAGAGGGTGTTGGAAGACATGGCCTGAAATAAAGGTGAAGAGCCAACCTTTGTAGACCTTCTGACCAAACTCCATGTTAAGAGCAGTATCTTTGTCAAAAACTTTTCTTTTTATCTTTTTCAGGTTATAGAAACATGAACCAATCTAAGAGCTGTCAGCCAGACAGTTTGTTGTCCAAGCTGTTTGACTTTGTAGAACCTTTGTATTTCCTCATTAAACATTCTCAGAGATAATACCAGTGATCCCTACATGGTCTGAATCCAGCTTTGAACATCTTGCCTGGGATGTGCACTTCCCTAGGGCATTTAAGATAACAGCAGCCATCTGAAGTGGAAAAATGGGTTCCCCAGGGAAAAGTCCAGCAGTCTATGCCAAGTATAGGAATCAGGTAACAGCCGGTGAAGTTTTGGCCAAAAATAAGCTGAAAGATTGCCCGGAGTTTATAGCTACATGCATTTATATTGATACGGAATTTTAAAAATCCATGCTTCATATTATTTACATATGCGTTCTGCCTACATATATATATATCTATGTGTGTATATATACATTCTGTAAGGAAACTATTTTTATAAATAATTATATTTGTACAGAACTTTAAACAAGGGTCTGGGAGCTTGATCCAAATCAGCTGGACTACTAAGATGGGGCAAAAAAATCCTTCAACACTGAATGCCTGGAAAGAGAACAGGGCTGCCTGCATTTGTGCAACTCCCACCTGGATAATTTTGTTTCTTCATCAGTACCATGAAAAAGCAGAGACATACATATACAGGTATTCAAAAGAGAAAACCAAGTTCACAGCAAATTGACAAAAACGTAGACACAATAAGATCATAAAAATACTGGTAAAGTATGCTCAAGACAAAGAAAGACCAGACCAGATGATGGAGACCAAAATGCTGAACACAGCCTTTTCACATTACAATCCTCATCAATTAGAAAATCGTATCAAAATTGTTAGTCCTTTATAACTATCAATTAAGCAACCATGGGATAACATATAATATATATACAACAGCAAACAGAGGCTCAACAGACAGTACCCTCTCATAGAGATAGTACTTGTCACACACAGACTGCAGAAGGGTAAGAGACATCCACAGTTTCTGATGGAAAAGAAGGAAGAAAATTAGTAAGATCCTAAATTTAAAAATTCCGAAGTAGAAGAGACTGTCAAGAAGCCAAAGGATGATCAGCTAATAAATATGAGGAGAAGACTGCACAGAACAACATACGAAGTGAAACTCAGTGGGTGTTCGCTCTACAAGCATTCAAGTGCAGGCTCGTAAGATGGACACCAAAGTGACATCGCCTGAGAACTGTTGAAACACACTTCCTTCTTTTAGAGGGGAAAGCTATTTGGATGGCTGGCACTTTAAAACTTCCAGCATCCTGGTTTCAAACCATAAGTTACGGTCACTAGTCACTAGATGCCTGACAGAATGGGGATATTTCTCTCTCCTTTGCAAATTTCTCCCCCCTCTCTGTGATAGTTTAACTTTTACTTTCAGTAAGATCTAAATTCTTCTCTCTTTCACTAGCATGTAAGAATACGGATTAAATTGCAAAATCTAATGCACCCAAAAGATGAAATTATCAATGTTCACTCTCACATTTCTTTTTTCTGAGCTGTAAAATAGGGATAGTAAATTTAACAATAATATAGCTCACATGATTCGTTAGGTTTCATTAAGATTTCCACAGATTGTATTTTTTAGCTACTGAGTGTTATTATTTTTATCTCTCTCCCTGTGATAAAGGGATTTAGAAGGTCTTTGAGCATATTTCTTATCACATTTGCCTTTTTTTCTTAAACTCAGACATTCAGGATCCTGGTTCTTGAAAGCTCTGTAAAATATCTGGGTTGATAAAGCATCTTGAGACTCCTCTAGGATGGTTCCAGGTGTTTTACATATACACTACAATCAACATTCTTTGGTTTAAATTACAATACAACCCCAAACCCTACCTCCTCGGCTGAGAACCACAAATGCATTTGTGCAGATACTCTGGAGGGGCCTGCAATTTATGAGTCTAAATTCACATTTGCTAGAAGCTGTATGAAAGGAACATGGTTAATGGTGTAAAGGCAAACATTCAAAAGTTAAATACCAGAATTAGAACCAATTACAAAATAACTTACTTCCTGTTAACTTGACATTAATGTCTAGATACAAAAGTAGGAGTCATGCACTAATTGCTTAAAAGTTGCTTTATAAGGCTTGCTCACCTGTATATTACAGTACCTTCATGTATCAGCACAGATTTTTCAATTCTGTGGGAGCCTTTCTGCTTCATTCAACACACACACACCCCGCCATGAATGCCATGACAAGCCCACTGTTTGCCTTTTCTCAAATAATGGAGTTTATTATTTTGATGCCAAAATAAACAGATACTGTGGAATTTATGCAGTGGAGTTTTCTTTTGGTACACAATAATATTCTAGACTACGTGGACAATTTTAGGGCTCTAAATCACTAGAAGAACAACTAACAACTCTTTACGATACCACAAAATGACTGCATTGTGTTCTGGCCGTAAAAAGCTGATGTGAAAATTACAGCTGAGGTTTTACCTTGGTTGGGTTTTACCTTGGTTGGGTTTTTTTCATTTGTCTGTTTTCAGGCTAGTCTGAGATGATTTTCACCACGACATAACAAGAAGTGACAGCGGTTGAACAGAACATTTCTTTACAATGAAAGTTCATATCCTTCGGTTTTGGCTAATTTTGAACTCAAGGAGGTTCCTTAGCAAAATAAAAATCACAATCATTTTTTATTGAAACAAGTAAAAAGAATTCTATATAAACATCTTGTTGAATATTTTGAGCTCCTTTTTTCCTGCTTTCTTTGCAAATTTTGATATAGTAAAAGCCTTTCATGAAGGAAGCCCTAGCAGACTACAGGGGTAAAATATCTCCCTTACTTACCGGTTACCCTTTCAGTACAATCAGGCTGCATTATCAGTCACAGCTTCTCTTCCCCTGCTGTTTTTCAACCCTAAAATTTACAGAGTACCCAGTGATGCGCTATGAACCACTCATATTCCAAATTAAGCTCTACTTCACACACTTTAGCAGGTCTTAAATGATAGACAGATGCCAGCTGGACCTTTTGCCCATTTTGTACATGAGGGTGCACTGGGTGGATGGATTGTAAAAAAATCACAAAGCACCACGGTGCAGAGAACCTGACTCACCCTTCCTCCCCAGCCCAGGTAGGAGGACCCTGAGCAAGTTCCTTGTATGCTGCCTTGGCATTCTACCAAAGGCACAAGGAAAGGGACAGTAAATTCTTAACAAATGGCTGTAAAAACATGATCCAAGATGAAAGTTGGAATGTAACATTCAAATCTATAGGAGATTTTCTTTTCCTTTTTTTTTTTTTTTTTTTTTGGCAGGGGGGGGGGGGGGGGAAACAANTTTTTGGTTTATTATTTTCTTTTCTTTTTTTTTTTTTTTTTTTTCTGGCAGGGGGAGGGTGGAGAGAAATCAAATTGTCCACATCTGGGACGCTGAGTAAAACCACCTTTTTGGCATTCTTGAATTTAGATTTTTTCAAAATGCTGTTTTCCATCCCTAAATTTATAGGGCAAACTAGATACTTCATTTAGATGAGCAGCTTTTGGGCATGAATGACAACAACTGTTCATATGGATTTTTATTATGCAGATTAAATACTCTCTAATTACACATAGTGGAATACTTCATAACAGTCTGCTGTGTTATGTCAATAATCCATTAAGATATGAATAGACGCTTGGTAAAACTTCTGTTGAAAGCAAATGAACGTTTATAATCTTATTGGAGAAAGCACAACTATCCTATTGACAAGAGCCTGATGGGATTGCAGGGATACAGTGTTATGAGCTGCACTTGAAATCCAGAGAAAGGTCCTGTGGTGCTGACACTGTAAATATTAAAGAAAGCAGAGAATTTCAAAACCAAACTTCTTTTTTTTCTAGATTCATTTCTCGTGTAAGTAGGAGCAGCTCCACTAAGCCCTGTGATGCTTTATCTCTCCTTCCCATAAACAAGTCTAGACCTAATTTTCAGTGTTTTCTGTCTTCATCACATAGTTAACCACACAGTGATAACTTGAGTATCCCTCAGTTCAGAAGCAGAACAAGGACAGTTTGAGTGAGGGGACGATTCTCGAAGAAATCAAAAGGTATCAAAAGGTATCCATGCCCTTTTCAACCGTTTCACAGAATCATAGAATATCCAGAGTTGGAAGGATCACTGAAGTTCCTCTCCTGGCCCTGCACAGGACACCCCAAGAATCCCACCATGTGCCTGAGAGCATTGTCCAAGCACTTCTGGAACTCTGTCAGGCTTGGTGCTGTGACCACTGCCATGGGCAGCCTGTCCAACGTAACCCTCTTTAGACACATCTTCATGCTGTTCCCTTAGGTCTTGTCACTGGTCACCAGAGAGAAGACATCAGCATTTGCCCTTCTGCTTCTCCTTGTGTCTTCTGTACCTGCTCTTGCCACCTCACTAATACTGAATCAGGGAAACCAGTTAAAAAGGGCCAGGAAGACTAAATCAGAAAGGATGGATGATGTTCAAAAATCATAACAATCAGAAACAGATATTTTACAACACTGACCTGAATCCTAAGCACAAAGAGGTACTAAATAAACAAATCAAATATAAAGTTATTTGTAGTTTCTATCGTCTGACTCAAGATCAGCAAGAGATATTAACTTGAAAACACTAAAACTTGTCAACTGCTAACATAACTATCCTGTAATTTATGAAGTCATGGCAAAGCCACTCTACTGCACATTCTTCTGTGCCTCTTCACCATCTTCCTTGTCCATCGAAAATGGGCAATTCTTTGTGAAAATTTTCAGAGTAAATCGCTGTGCTACAGGGTTTAACATTACGGGCTGTATCCCAAGGAATATTTTTGCCACAAATAGTTCTCTTAGTACTGGTGTAGATACAGGGCCCCAGATGAAATTTTACACTGTAACCAGTGTTCCTTGGTGATCCTGAACCAGATCACTGCTATGAATTCACTGACAGGATGACCCTGTAAGGATTTGTATCAGCCCAATTTGGGGAGCAGAGAATTTGCACCTTGGCAGGAATGGATGTCTGGGGATCAAAAAGCACGGGAAACAGCAGGAGGACCTTCTTAATGCAACTTTGCTTATGCTTTTGTGTTTATTTTTTCTCTCCACAAAACAGTAGATCTAGGAATTCAACAGATGTACAGAAACCAAACATTCGTTTTGCGAACTGGGTATGCTCCATCTGCTCATAGCTCCGATGTGACTAAGAAATAGAATGTGCCTTCCCTCCATGCCACAAAGTATTGCCCTTTCCTTCCAGAATTCTATGTGGCTGTCACTGAGCATCTAAGCATGCTTTTCCCAACCAAATATATGCAGTGGAAGTTGTGCTTTCTCAACATTAATTAGTGTGAAGACGTAGCAAGAAAAAGCAGCACGTCCTTTCTGTGTCTACAGTGACTTGCGTTGCTTTCACAATACGTACAAGAGGAAGGAGCCACTTGACTCAGGGAAGAGAGAGACAGTAGCTGGTGGACCTGGCACCAGCCAGACAAGAAACCTGAGGGCAGAAAGTCGTGACAAAATGGAGAAGACTGGATTTAGAGACTAGTTTGTTTTAGCCTGTGGGGAGCATGCTGGTATTTGATGAAGAGCTACATGGAGTGACTAAGTGCTACATGATTTTTCAGTGGTGTCACTAAAGACACTATCAGACACTATCAGAAATACTCATGAAGTGAGATTTGCAGTCACAACTAGTGCATTTCATTAAATTTAATTATGGTGGTTCGGAGAAAAAGGGGTTGGACAGACAGACACTTCTTTAGATCTTAAATAGAGCAATCTTCAACATTAGGTGCAAGAGCTAAGATTTACTGGCCATGCTAGTCAAAACTTAGATACAAGATCATAAAAGACTGGAGTTACACAAAACTCCATTTGTGGCACTTTATAATTTTAGGAAGCTTGATTTTTTTAACCTAAGTAATGTTATCATTATTTATATGTGTGTTATATACCTGTAATACCTGTGTGATCTCCAGAACTGATCAGTGTCTTGTCACTGAGGATAACCCAACCCAACACACTTTAGTCCAAAGCACTAAATTTGCGATAGTTCTTGAAAAAGATCCTTCCTGTTCTTTGATAAAATCACTCAGTATATTATGCAAAAATAAAAGGGGGAAAGAGATGATTTGTCTGTTGATCCATCATTAACTGGGTCCCTTACACACAGCTGCTAACACATGTCAATTGTATTTTATTAGTTGGAAGCACACAGCAGTTGGGTGGATCTTTTCACCGGCATCAAGGTAGGTTACATTTCTGCTCTTACCTCATTAACCTTTATTGCTAGCGCTTTAGTTTACCAAGACAGAGTTTTTCACTCTTCAATCCCGTTTTAGATGAAATAGAATGCTTTGTTGGTTGTCTCATTTCACTGTATTCCTCTGTATTAGCTCAGTATTGTAGTTTGTTACTCATTTTGAATAAAGCAGTCTCCAGATGAAACAAATAAAGCTTATTTACAATCTATTAGCAATAAAAATCTACACAAACAAAAAAATTACAGGTTGCTTTTATTTGTCTTTTGATTTCCAAGTCTTTAGAGCATACATGAATATGGCTTGTAGCATTTTTCCACAGGCAGGGACTCAAATTTAATTAAAGTCAGAATTCCCGCTGTAATAATATGAATTTAAGAGTTGGGGCTGTAAAAAAATTACTAAATATTTTCTAACTCTCAGCTGAATCGTGAGTTATCAACACTGAACTGCAGAGCTGCATGATTCACTGTGAAATTGATTTTATCACATGGTTCCACAATGCATCCTATGGGGGGTTTTTTCATATTTTCCCATACATTTTTAATGTATTGCCTGATCTTTGGGTACAAATTCCTTTCCCTTCAGCAAATTCTAACTTTCTAAACACCTGAGCAGTTTCAAACACCAGATATTTAATTTTCATGCACCTGATATTTAATTTTCATCAGTCTTCTAGGGAGATACTTTTTCCTCTTACATGTGGACATTTTTCTGCTAAAATTATATACTTCTGAAGTACACTATTCAATCTCAAAATATGAGTAGCTGAAGGGCTAAAAGTTAGATCTTTATCATTATAGACAGAAGTAGATATAATATTTCATAGAACTCAGTACTTGCTTCTGTCACTGGCAAGACAGTAAGAGGTTTTCACCATTTAAATGTTTACACTTTCATTAACAGAAGAACCACACAAAGTTATTTTACAACTGGTTTGTCTTCAAGTCCTGCTGCTTAAATTCACTCACAGGCCTTAGATACATCTCTTCAGGCACATTCATTCTGTTGACACCAGTGTAATTCCACACTGTAACATGTTTAAGTGCTTTGCAGAATCATGGCCCTACAAACATGGCCCTATAAGTGAAGAATCCCAAAACATCTTAACGCTAATGTAGCTAAAACTTTATTTTTAAAAAGAAGTGAATGTAATTCCAGATATATGTGTGTGTGTGCATGTGTATGGACATATATAAAGGTCATATGACAAATCAGTTTTTACTGTTACTTGTTTGGAAGGATATATACATGCACACATGACTAGCTGAGTTTTATAGAAGTTCTATTTATTGTCCAACCATACAGTTGCCAAAACACAACTATTTTTCAATGATCAGGATAACCACACTCCCTATTTACTTGGGTAATTGGCTAAATTACATAATTCAGCTTCATATTTTAAAAAATGAAGGGTCTATATTAAATAATTTGAGATAAATCATGGACTGCTTGAAGGACCGTAAACAATTAATAATGATAAATAGGCTGCAATTTGTTGAAATGGATGCAAAGGGGTATCTGGGGAGATACTGAAGACATCAGTGTTGAAACAAATTTACTATAAACATAAATGTTCTAAAAGGAGCATTAAATGAGTATTTATGATATATCATAATGATATGATTAAATGAGTAAATGGTATATCTTTAAATTTCAATGTAAGCAAAGATGGGGGGAAGAACCATAGTGATCAAAAGAATGTAGCAGCATGAGGTTACTTCAGCTGAAACGTAAGATAATAATATGAGAAAGATTAAATACAACTATAATTATCTTTCCGTCACAAAATTACCTTCCTATGTAGTTGTTGTTTAAAACAGATTCAAGAACTTAAGGCACTGCTGGCTTCAGGAGCCTGATACACAGGCTGTTAAAATGAAAGGGAGCCTTTCCCTTAATGTCAGTAACTTTGGATCCAGCCTTACAAAAACTTCTGGATTTGGGATGGAGTTATGTAAAGAGTATTAGAACCTAAAATACATTAAGGAATACAGTTAAAAGTAAGGTATCAAACAGCGGCAAAATGTCCCTGTAGTGGCTCAATAACACTATAATTATAATAAAGTCACATCAGGATTTGTGGATATGGGTTAGGATAAAATGCTTAAAGTAACCTTATATTGCTTAGTTTTCTTCTTCCGTCATAGCATGAGTACGCACAGTGACAGTTCAGGGATTGTAACTTAACATGAACACTTCAGAAAAACAAGTAATTTTTTTTCTATGCATTTTCTTCATGCTGGAGGACAGAGCTATAGGAAGTCAAACAGCTGAAGGGAGGCCTATGTTAAAATACGAACATATGAAATTTAATTTTCAAATAATACAATCTTCCCAAGCCTGATGTGCTAAGCATAATGAATGAACAAGCACACAGTACTTTATGCATAAGCAAAAATAAATCAGTGCAAAGTCCCTGCAATTCATCTGGTCAAGAAGACTTATTAGACAAGGCCAAATTATATGAAAATCAATCTTTGTAGACTGAATCTGATTTGCATTAGTAGATAAATGTTTACCATAATTCCAAATCAAGAACAAGACTGTACAGTAATTCCTTCAGCCACGCTTATGGTCCATCATGCCTAGGGACACACTGGTACTTACACAGGCTGTGCTTGTGCTTGGCTCAGCCAAGGAGAGCTCTGCAGAAATGCATCTCTAAGCAGAGATATGGAAATCATTTTTGTCTGACTTTGGAAATAAACCTGTCCTGAGCTAACCTAAAGGTATTTTTTAAGCAATTAAAAATAAGTCGAAAGAAATGTTTTGTTTTCCTGTGTCTTCTCTTATATCTCCAATGGTAAGGAAATTTGCCCTCCAATCCTTCCCACTTGACCAGATAAGGAATTTCTCTTCATCTCCCATTTCAGAGGACTATACTAGACATGGTCTTCAGTCTGTCATCCTGCAACAGACCTCATCTTCCTCAGTTATGTGGGCTGTACTCACGTGTACCTATGAATCTGGTCTGAAAAGGATTCAGGAATAAGTTCAGAAAATGCCAAATTGATCTAATTCAATTTATTTTTTTTATTTCCTTTCTATGTTCTTCTCTTTTTGTTTTTTTTTTTTTTAATCCAAAGCTATTTCCCAATTTCAGCTCACATTTGTAAATAACTTTGGTTGTCCTCAAATTTCTTTTGATGGCTGAATAAATAATTGAAAATCCTAAATCCCAATCTTAGTTCTAAACATATATTTATTCCCTCACCCTCCCCTTCAGTTCTGGTGCAGGTAAAGGCCAAACCAGCTTGTAAGATAACCCTAGTACAACAGCAAGATCCCACTTACTAAACTGCTCTATCTTACGCTGCAGCAAAAGGCTGAATGCTCTGTTTCAAGTATTAAATTGCATTGCACAGAAGGCAGAGGGCTGATGAGGGATGCTCACATGAAGGAATAGCCTTTTCTAAGATAGCCTCAGCACCCAGGCAGCCATACACTAGGTCCAGAATAAAACTTGCACATCTGAAGCGCAACTGGAGTAAGATTTATGACCTCTTTACACTTTATAGTTCATTTTTCCACATTGGGCTTGATTCTGATGTTTCCTGTGGTGGTTTTACACTGATGCAACTCTACTAATGCTAAATACAGCTGGTCTCGATTTCACCTGGTATCAAACCTCTCTGAATGATGCTCTTTCAACAGCTATAACAGAGTCCTGGGTCACAGGCAGACATCTACCCTCTTGAGTTGTAAGTTCAACCTGTCACACGAGGTTAGTGCTAGGAGAGACTGCACACTTGCTCTCAGGAAGCCAGCAGGGCTGGAGGGTGCTTATCACCTCCAAAGGATGAGGATTGCTGGAAGCACCCCCCTGCTGAACGCCCACCTTCCAAGCCCTGACTGGATTCAGCAGCAACAGCTGTGCAGAATTTTCAGTCCTAAACTTTTATTAATTAAAAGGCTTTATAATCTGAATGTGACTCTGTATTTCTCAGATTCAAATAAGAAGGCTTTTCACATTCAGGCCAAACTCTAATGCAAGCTGTCTGGCTGTGACACAAACAGTGGACCTACGCCAATGAAATGTGGTGTGTGTCGCGCTGCAGTCTGAGCTGTCTTCTTGGGAGGCTGGGAAAGCCTGGAACAGCTGTGTCATTTTAATTTGCTTACTCTTTCCAGAGTTTTTCTAGCATCATAGCTACTTTCTGCTCTATCAAAAACAAGATAAATTATTAGAAACTACTTTTAAAATTAAGCAAAAACTGGAATGGACCCTGGAAAACTCGTGCAAGAGCCCAGACCACTGCAGGAGCGCCGATGTTGACCTGGTCAGTACTTCCTTGCCACCTTTACCCTTTTTTCGTCCTCTTCTCCCTCCCTCTTTACTCTTTTCTTCTGTGTGCTAAAGAAAAAAAGTTGATGACTTGCTAGTCAGCCTCACCTCCCTGTCTTGCTCACCTCCCAGATATAACTCCACAGGCCCTGCCATGGGGTCATGCACTAAACAGAGCCACCTCCTCACGATCTGGGGAGGATTTCTCTGCCTCCATCTCTGACTGACACTCCACAGGATGCTGTCAGATTACAGTTCTATAATTAATGGAGCTAGAAATTGCTTAGGAAAAAAGAGTTCTCACCTACAACTTGCAAAGTACCCCTTCCAGAACTACCTCTCTGTAATTAAGTGCCTCCTTTGTTAGCTATCTTGAAGACATTTCCCAAAGAAGAGGAGTCAATCCATTTCACCAGTAAAAACAGGCACCTTGTGAAAAAATAAGAGGTCTAGCATGGGAGCTGAAGAATATGGGACATGTATGCTGTTCTGCTAACAGTTTCTGTGCCTCCTCTTCCCCATGCCATAAGAGAGAATTGAGACAGGTAGGGTTAGAGCAGAAAAGTGGAAAAAAGGCATTGACAGGGTTAATGACAGTGATCCCACCTGTTTTCTGCTTAGTACAGTCATCCTGGCTACATCCTCAGTGTTTAGTGTGTGTTCAGGCTTAGGTGTGCTGAGATAAATGACAAAGATCAGGTACCTGCAAACTGTCCCCTCAAGTTGTTTTGGCTTTCTCTGATTGTATCTATGTGTCCTGGTTTCTGCCAAGACAGAGTAAATTTTTGCAGCAGCTGTGAGGGAGGCAGGGCCTGGAACTGTGTGGTCATGTCTAGGTTGTGATTCTATAGCACTGACATCATTGCCAAGAGTGTAAGCAGGGGACTCTTGCTTCCCAGAAGAGGGGCATGGCTTTGGGCCCAGAAAAGCATGGTGGGAGCGGGAAAGCTGTCTGCCACTGTTCATTGTTACTGTGGGACAAGCGTTTTGCATGTAAATCACCCTCCCTTTTTGTACGCTTTTGTTAGTAACATTGTTGCTGTTACTCTTCATTTTTCTTACCTTATTGCTGTTTCCAATAAATTGTTCTTAACTCATTATCTGTGCCTTTTGTCTCACTCACCAGAGAGAGGAGGGGAGCAGCTCGGTTTTTTTTTTTTTTAGCAGGAGTACTAAATTGGGGAATACCATTCCTAAACCATGACACCATGCTGTGTTTTGACAGAAACAAATCTAGGCTTATCAGTCAATACACTTTTGTGTGACTTCTGGTACTCACACCATTTTGAAAGCATTGCTGAAACCTCTCTGGGTTGGCTGAAGAAGGCAGAACTATGCCAGGTATCTCCTTAAACAGCAAACCAGCAGAAGGTGGGATAGAGCTTAATATCTGATCTCCACAAAATCCTTACAGCAGGGAATACACACCCCGCACTACAGGAGGACAATTTTGAATCCTGAGCAACTTAGGAGACCAATTTATGGTTTTTATTTTATATTTTATATTTCCACTGACCAGACAACCTTTGAGGATCATATCTGTCTTGACAATGAGATATCATGGGTTTGTTCACATAGAATATTTATCCCACAAAAAACTTCCAGACAGTGACAGAGACTTACATCTCCTCTGCTCTCCGGATTCCCACTTTCTGGGCAGCCAACACAGCTCCCAGAGATGAGCTCTGGATAAGTGAGAAAGGGAAAAACACAGAAGTGATGTAATGCTCCAGCTGGTGGATGTAGCAGTGAGATGCTGAGGGCAGGACAGGGCTGGTAGGTGGGTTCTTGAGTGCAGTGTACCAAGGCCCAGCACCAGATTGGCCAGGCTGATCCAGGCCCTGGGGAGATGGAGCTGAGCTGTGAAAACTGAGCTCTGCTCGGGGGTTCTACTCAGCCTATGCCTGAGTTTATTGACCAAAGACCCCTTGGGTTCTCTCTGCCCTGGGGCTCGACTGCCAGCTCGACCCCCATGCCAGAAACAAGTGAACTGCCAGTGCAACTCTCTGTATTTCAGGTATTGTTCTTCCAGATTGTCAGTTCCTTCACTAAACATTGAAATAAAGAAGTCTTGAGAGGATCCGGTAATTTATCAGGACTATCTCCTGAAATTTAAATAATTTGGCAGCTTTCTAACTAATCCATCCAGATAAAAGCAGATCAAAACTCCCAACAGCATCAATGCCCACTTCTGGCCTCACCTCCTCC